>JAJOOO010012659.1:0-30126 GCA_029582685.1 Solanum piurae | reverse complement strand
ATGTGGTTTATATTGTGCCTAATGTGTTAAAGGTTCATGAAGTTTCTCTAAAAAGGCATGATGCATGGTTTCCAACTAAATGTCCTTTTAAAAGCATGTTTTTGCATGGTTATCATACTTAGTGCATTCTTGTACTAACACCATTCTTCTTTATCTTTTTACACCAAGTGTAGGTGGTAGTGGCTAAAGGACCTTTTCTAGAAGTGATAAGCTTGGATTACTATTCCCAAGTTCGAGTGTGTCCTTAAAGATTCAAGGACCTTTATGTTAAAGAGTTTCTTTAAGTTCAATGTACTAGATAGTAGTTTCTTTTGTATTGTAAGGGATGTGTCCTTCTTATGTTGTAGTCGTGTTTTAAGATGGCTACTTCGAGACGTAGTATTCCGATTTTGTATTAAAGGTTTAAATGAGGTGACTTTTAAGTCTTGTGTTATATTATGAAAAGTTTTAAATTTTCCGCTATTTTTCTATGATAATGCTATGACGAATGCTAAGGGCTTGTATAAGACCTTCGAGAGGTCGAATACGCCGGTGACAACTAGGGGGTGCTCTCGGGTAGTTACAATAAATATACTAAACATGCTGAATATGAACTAACTGAATGTAGTGACCAAGTTTATAACATACTGAAACTAAATACTGAATTGTAACTGATAACCTGGTCAACAAACTAGAATCTGTCTGTGGGAACCACTAATAACCGACATAAGACCGTATGAGCTAAATGTGGAGTCTGATGTATACGCCTTATCGAGAGGACCCAATATACCTTGTCAAGGTATAGAGGCATAACTGGCGAGATCACTAAGTATAATGCCCACAAAGGGGACTTAACCTACGAGGGCATGCACGTAGTTCTGGGACTATGAGGGTGACTGATCCTAGTCCAACTTGGTATTAAGCCTACTCCCAATTGAATGTATAAAATACAACATAACTAAAATAAACTGGATAGCTCGATATTCTGAAATGCTTACTGAAAATGCAACATTTATGTACTGATAATGAAACATTCTTAACTGGAGCATGTATATCTGTATAAACTGACCTAACAAGTGTAATTCATGAACTAAACGGATCTACACAACTAGGGTTCTTAATTTCATGCAAGGATTTAGCAACATAGTTACGAAAATGGAATATTCTGATTAGGATTAATCTAACAACTAAATCACATAAATAATCTGAAGTTCTAGAAACCCTAGGTCTAAACATAATTAAGGGAATCAAGAATCTGACTGAAATCCAGGGACCAACTGGGTCAAAGGAACCCACTAGTGAAATTCCACATACCTGGTGACAAAATTCACGGAGAAATCTTTCTATTTCGGGGGTGGAATAGAAGAAAACCTTGTTGCGTGTTCTTGAAGGACTACTAGACTTTTCTCTTTATTTTGCTCTAAGATCGATGATTTTTTGGTAAATGATCGATTGGGTAAGTTCTAATTAAATCACTAGGCTAAAATTGACCAAAACTACATAGTTTAGGGGTTAAACGACGTAGTTTAGGGGTCCAACGCATAGGGAAAAGAACAAACGCCCCTTGACTTAAAAGTCTGACACAACTGACCACGACCCCTCTAACGGACCGTCAAAGGGACCACAGACAGTCAAAGGGACCATAGACCATCAAACTGGTCATGGTCCTTGGTCCAATAGATACTAGTTTCTCAGACGAGCTTCTACGGCCACCACCACGGTCCGTCGTCAGGACCATAGCCCATGAAGGGTCTAGTGGTCTGACGTTTGGGCCTAGTGAACTCTGCTCGGCTCCCACGAGCACCAGTACGGCCCGTGAGGTGGTCCACGACCCGTGAAAGGCTCTGTGGTCCATCTCTGTTGGAAGGGTGATGAGTTCACGGGCAGGTCAACGGACCGTGGTCCCTCTCATGGTTCGTGAACCCTGTCGTGGTTCACTGGTTCTGGAATTTTTTTGCTACATTTTCTAAGTCTGATTTCTGAGGTGTTACAATATCTCCCCCTTGGGAACATTCGTCCTCGAATGAAGTCTGAACTAGCTGGATAGGGAGGGAAAGAGCTGCAAACCCTACCACTAAGTACGCTGAAAATGAAAGTACAAACTGAAGGAACATGATACTAAGACTAAATATACGCAAGAGTAATGGTAAAACTGGAGAGGAACTATTACCTCAATTTGGAATGGAATCGAAAGGAAAGAGATGAGGATACTTGGCCTTCATGGCTGCTTCTACTTCCCAAGTAGCTCCCTCTACTGATTGACTCATCCACAAAACCTTAATTGAAGCGACTTCTTTGTTTTTTAACCTTCGAACCTGACGATTAAGAATTTCAACAGGCACCTCCTCATAAGTGAGACTATCCTTCACATCCACACTTTCCAATGGTACTATGGATGTTGGATCACCCACACACTCCTTAAACGACGAAATGTGAAAGACTGGGTGGACTGCTGCTAGTTCCGCTGGTAACTCTAACTCATATGCCACTTTACCAATCCTTTTCAAGATCCTGTAAGGGCCTACATATCTAGGACTGAGCTTCCCTTTCTTGCCAAATTTCATCACCCCCTTCATAGGTAACACTTTTAGGAAAACCCAATCATCAATTTGGAAATCCAAGTCCCTTCTTCTTACATCTGCATAGGACTTTTGACGACTCTAGGCTGTCTTAAGTCTATCTCTGATGAGCTGAAATTTATCCATAGCATCATCAACCGAATCTGGCCCTATCAAGGCTGCTTCACCTACTTCAAACAAACCAACTAGAGATGTGCATCTACGACCATACAATGCCTCATAAAGGGCCATCTAAATGGTGGAATGGTAGCTATTATTGTAGGCGAACTCTATAAGAGGAAGGTGATCATCCCAGCTACCCTTGAAGTCGATCACAAGCTCTCAACATGTCCTCTAAGGTCTGAATGGTACGCTCTGCCTGACCATCCGTCTGTGGATGAAATGTTATGCTAAGATTAACCTGAGTACCAAGACCTTTCTGAAATGACTTCCAGAAATGAGAGGTAAACTGAGGACCTCTATCTGAGATGATAGACAAAGGAACCCTATGCAACCTAACTATCTCATTAATGTAAAGCTTGGTGTAGTCCTCTACCGAATCTGTAGTTTTGACAGCCAAGAAATGAGCGGACTTAGTAACTCTGTCTACTATCACCCAAATGGAGTCATGTTGTCTGCGGGTACGAGGTAAACCTATAATGAAGTCCATGTTGATCACTTCCTACTTCCATGTAGGAATATTGATCTTTTGAGTCATACCTCCTGGTTTTTGATGTTCTACCTTCACTTGCTGACAATTGGGGCACTTAGCCACAAAATCTGCTATGTCCTTCTTCATGCCATTTCACCAAAAGACATCCCACAGGTCACGGTACAACTTGGTGGCACCTGGATGAATAGAATACCTGAATTTATGTGCTTCTGCAAGAATGTGCTGTCTCAACTCACCCACCTTAGGAACACATAAATAACCCTAATAGCGAAGCACACCATCTCCCCCTTGGGAGAAAACCTCAACCCTCTGTTGATGAAATGCACCCTTCAGTTGAATTAATATAGGATCACTGTCTTGTTTTTCCTTAACCTTTGCTACCAATGAAGATTCTGACCCACTCAGATCCCTTCGCTAGATACTATATGCCCAAGAAAAGCAACTGATTGCAACCAAAACTCACATTTGCTAAGCTTAGTGAATAACTGGCGATCTTTGAGAGTTTGTAGGACAACCCTCAAATGAGTCGCATGTTCTTCCTCATTCCTAGAGTAAATGAGGACATCATCAATAAAGACGATAACGAACAAGTCCAAATACTGCTTCAACACCCTGTTCATCAAACCCATGAAAGCTGCAGGAGCATTGGTTAGTCCAAATGACATAACTACAAATTCATAATGACCATACCGAGTCTCGAAGGTTGTTTTCAGAATGTCACTAACTCTGACTCTGAGCTGATGATAACCGAATCTGAGATCTATCTTCGAGAAATGACTAGCACCCTGAAGTTGGTCGAACAAGTCATCAACCCTGGGGATAGGGTACTTATTGTTGATTGTGACTTTGTTCAGCTACCAATAGTCAATACACATCTTGAGAGAACCATCTTTCTTTTTCACGAATAACACTAGTGCACCCCATGGAGAAATACTGGGTCTAATGAAGCCCTTATCTAGAAGGTCTTTTAACTGCTCTTTCAATTCCTTAAGATCAGCTAGAGCCATTAGGTAAGGAGGAATAGAAATAAGTTGGGTATCTGGAAGGAGATAAATTCCAAAGTTGATTTCTCTTTCGGGAGGAACTCCGAGAAGATCTTTTACAACTTTTGGAAACTCATTAGCTACTGGAACTGACTCAAGAGTTAATGTTTCAGAGCTTGAATCCTTAACCCGAAGTAGATGATAGAGATACCCTTAGATATTATCTTTCTAGCCTTAAGGTAAGAAATGAATTGACCCATAGGCACTGAGCTACTACCTTTCCATTCTACTATTGGTTCATCTGGAAACTGAAAACGAACGATCCTAGTTCTACAATTGACTGAGGCATAACATGAATGTAACCAATCCATGCCTATAATGATATCAAAGTTTACCATTTCTAACTCAACAAGATCTGCTGAGGTGACTTTCTGAGAGATTGTGATGGGGCAATTTTTGTATACCCGTCTAGCTATAAGTAGGTCACTAATTGGAGTAGAGAATGAGAACGGTTCTGAAAGAGTTTCTAGACTGACACCAAAGTTTACTCCTATATAGGGAGTTACAAAGGAAAGAGTAGCCCTTGGATCTAACAAAGCATAAACATCTAAATGAAAGACTCGTAACGTACCAATGACCACATCAGAAGAATCCTCCTGATCCTGGCGAGCCTAAAGAGGATACAACCTGTTCTGGCGCTGACCGCCACCTGTACCAGATGAAGCACCCTGTTGAGTTGGGCGACCTGCTGGTGCTGCTAGAGCTGTAGACTGAGCCCTACTATTATTACCTCATTGACTCTGTTTAGAAGAAGGACAATCTCTCAACCTGTGCCCAGTTTGACCACACCTAAAACATCATTCCTTCCCTGCAAGACACTCGCACGGATGGTTCTTACCACACTTAGGACAAGTTGGGTAGGTCCTATTACCTGAAACACTCCCCTGAGACTAACACTAGCTGATGAAGGTGCTGGAGCTGAAGATTTTTGTTGGAACTGCGAGCGATTCCCACCCCCCGATTTCTGCTAAGAATACTCATAGTTGCCTGTCCTAGCCTTCTTATTATGCTTATCCTGTTCCCTAAGTTTGTCTCCCTCAACCTGCTGAGCATGAGTTATAAGCCTAGAGATATTCATATCTTCCAGCAACATAGTATTTTGGCATTCTGTTTTCACTAAGTCAGACACCCCATACAAAAACTTATTAATTTATGCCCTTGGATCAGCAACCATGTGAGGAGCATACCTAGAGAGTTGGGTGAACTTGAGATCGTACTCTTGGACTAACATGGTACATTGCCTCAAATTCATGAACTCCTGAGCTTTTGCCTCCCTCAACTCTCTTGGGAAGAATCTGTCCAAAAAAGTCTCACTAAAACACTCCCAAGTGATAGGAATTGCATTCGTACCCCTATTTTATTTCCATTGAGTAAACCAAATTTGAGCTACATCCTTAAGCTGGTAGGATGCCAACTCTAATCTATCATTTCCAGTCACTTGCATCACTCCAAAGATCTTCTTGACCTCCTCAATGAAGTTCTGGGGATCCTCACCAACCTGCGACCCTATAAACTCAGGTGGATTCATCCTAACAAAATCTCGAACTCTAGCTTCAGCTGACCCAACATTAACATTAGTAGGAACTGAGCATGTTGATTGTTTTGGTTGGTCATACTCTGAGCCAAAACCTAAATAGCATTCCAAAATTCTGCATTTGAAACGTCTTGGTCTGGAACTAGAGGAACTGCATTAGCGTTGCTGGCATTCACATTCCTTTTATAAGCTCTGCGAGGAGGCATGATCTGAAAATGCGTAACGATGGATTAAAAAGAGAGATCATGTCAACGCACGATAAGAATATCAAGAAAGTGAAGTTTTCCTAAAACACTTCGTAGCCTCCCTCTCATTAGATGTGATGCACTTCACACCCATGAAAATGATTCTACTTAGGATGGATTTTCAGACATCCTAGGACACCTAAACCTAATTCTCTGATACCATGTTTGTCATGCCCATGGGCACAGGACATAGGATCACGAGTAACCCCAAGCTAACCCTACTGGTATATCATAAGCATACTAAAATAAACTAAAACAAGAAATAATGTGCGGAAGCTTAAAACATAAGATAAACTGAAATGATGGGGAATACCCAATACTATCTGAATATATATAAACTGAGAATAGTTTAAGATAATGAAATAAAACTCAATTACTAAAGTTGAATCTGTCTATGTTTCAAATAAGCCTCTAACTGACTAGAGATGCTGGGACATGCCCCAGCTAACTCCAGTGAAACTGAAAATAAAATGAAAGACTAAAATATAAAAAATCACATCTATCATCCTCGAAGAATGAGGACTCACCACTGATACTGCTGAGCTGGAGATCGGGAACCGATCTATGCGTGATCTGAATGTTGAGGACCTGAACCTATATAACGAGAAAATGTAGCGCAAAGTATGCATCAGTACTTGAAAGGTACTGAGCATGCAGGATAGAATAAAGTTGAATAAAACATATAACTGAACAAAGTGATAAAGAAATGATATAATCTAAATATGATAAATATACTAAACATGTTGAACATGAACTAACTGAATGTAGTGACCAAGTTTATAACATACTGAAACTGAATATTGAACTGTAACTGATAACCTAGTCAATGCACTATAATCTGTCTGTGGGAGCCACTAATAACCGACAGAAAACCACATGAGCTAAATGTGAAGTCCGATGTATACGCCTCATCGAGAGGACCCAATATGCCTTTCCAAGGGTATAGAGGCATGACTGGCGTGATCACTAAGTATAATGCCTACATAGGGAACTTAAACTATGGGGGCACATAGTTCTGGGACTATGAGGGTCACTGACCCTAGTCTAACTCGGTATTAAGCCTACTCCCAATAGAATGTATAAAATATAACATAACTGAAATAAACTGGATAGCTTGATATTTTGAAATGCTAACTGAAAATGCAACATTTATGTACCGATTATGAAACATTCTTAACTGATGCTTGTATATATATGTTAAATGACCTAGCAAGTGTAGTTCATGAACTAAACGAATCTACACAACTAGGGTTCTGAATTTCATGCAAGGATTTAGCAACATAGTTACGAAAACGTAATATTCTGATGAAGATTAATTTAATAGCTAAATCACAGCAATAATCAGAAGTTCTAGAAACCCTAGGTCTAAACTTTATTAAGGGAATCAAGAATCTGACTTAAATCTAGGGACTCATTGGTGAAAGGAACCCACTAGTGAAATCCCACATACCTGGTGACGAAATTCACAGAGAAATCTTTTGATTTTGGGGATGGAACTAAGGAAAACCTTGTTGCGTGTTCTTGAAGGACCGCTCGACTTTTCTCTCTGTTTTGCTCTAAGATCGATGATTTTTTGGTGAATGATCGATTATGGTAAGTTCTAATTAAGTCACTAGGCGAAAACCGACCAAAACTATGTAGTTTAGGGGTTAAATAACGTAATTTAGGGGTCCAACGCATAGGGAAAAGAACAAACGACCTCTGACTTAAAAGTCTGACGCAACTGATGATGAGTCTGATATTTGGACTCATTTTGAGCTTTATTTATATAGATTTAGTGTCCTCAAATGCTTAATTTGTGCCAATAACTGATGTAAAACCATTTATTTTCAGATATATGGATTGAGGAACAAAAATAGGACATAAATGGGCAATAGAGACAACACAAGCGAAAAGAGAGAAAGGAAAAACAAGCCTTATGATCGCCAAACTCCTCGGCGACTCGCCAAGTTTCCACTCTACCACCTAAAGTTACAGAACTCTGAGGCTGAATTAGGGGTAGCTTCGGCAAGCAGCAGTTCCACTCGGCGTGTCGCTGACCGCTTCGGCGATGGATTACCAGGTCGCCAAAAGTACTGATGGAGATCCAGATAAGTGTTGATGGGCGAGATGAAAGGAAAAAGGGCACATCGTGGAATCACTCGGTGATCCCGATCTGGCTCGCCTAAAATTACAGTGGTTGGACTAAGAAGAGGTGATAAATAAAGGCGAGATAAAGGAAAATCGATGAGTCACCGAACGTTCGGCGAAGCCTGACTTACCTCACCGATTGGTCCCAAATAGCCACACATCAAACTTGGATAAATTGATTTTTGCAAAAGAGAGAAGGTATTCAGAAATGTATGGAACAAAAGATTGAGAGCAAAAAACACTACCATTGTGGATTTCAAGTGATTTTAGCAAGGTTTTTAATTGACATTTTGTAATAGAGAAGATTTTAGTTGATTTTAACTTTCAAATTTCATTTACGCAGCTATGGAACATGTAGCAGGTGTTGATTTTCATCTTTTCTCCATGATTGGCTAAAATCCTAACCTTGGGGGTTTGACAATGTGACCAATTGTTGCATTCTTCTAAATGGGTGTTTTCGATTAGCGATTGTTGGTGTTAATGTGAAGCGGGTCTAAATTGTTATGGTGGTTAAAATTCATTATTGCATCTTTGGTGTGATAGATTTCAGAGTTTTGTACTTGCTCGAGAGAGAAGTACGGAACTGATGAGTCCATAATTTGGACTCATTTAGGGTTTTATTTGGATAGATTTAATGTACTCAAATGCTTATTTTGTACCAATAACTAATATAAAATCCTTGATTTCCAGGTATATGGATTGAGGAACAAAACATGGACACTAATTTTCATAAAGGAACGAAATGAGCTGAAAGAACAAAGAAATGAAGGCCTGGTGATCGTCGAGTCTCTTTGGCGAGTCGCCTAGTGGCCTCCTGACCGCCTAAAGTTCTAGTGTGCCAAGTGAAGGATAAAATCAAGTTGGCGAGAGAAATGAGTAGTAGTGAGTCGCCGAGTGATTCCGTTATGCAGAGTTAGATCGCCCAAAGTTACAGAACTTGAGGATGTTGAAGGCCAAAGCAAAAAGGCGATGGAACTGACCGAAGGGCGGATTGCCGAGCCGATCGGCGATCCCGACTTATTGTGTCGAATGGTCCTTCGCAGTATATTTTTGGCGACTATAAATACATTTTCAAACATTAATCTAAAGAGTTTTTTCAATCATAAGTTTTATCATATTTTTGGAATTAGTTTGAACTCAGAGTATTGAGACAAGTTTTCCTTAGCTTTGAAGAATTGAAGTTTTCCATTTTTGAGAAATTGGAAGTGGGTCATTGAGATTCTTTTATTAGGACTTTTGGAAAGACGAAATTAATCTTACCCAGTTGATGGAAACACAATTTGGTAACGATTTTTATCATTTTATGATGTCTAGCTAAAGCCCCAATTCTTTGGGTGTGATTATGTGATTATGGGTTGATTTAGATTATGGGTATTGCTAATTGTTAGTTTAAATGTTGTTTAGAAGTGATTTCAATAATTAATTGTGGTTAAAATTAAAGGATTGTAGTTGCAAATGTAGTTCTACCTTTGTATTTTTCGCTTGCTCGAGAAAGAGGTTTTAAAACCAAGATTATTGATTGATGGTCTGTGGGTATTGGGTTGTCATGGGTTCAGCTCGAGAGAGTGAATCCTAAACCCTTTTCCACACATTCAGCTCGAGAGAGTGAATGGACTAAGGCGTAGGCTATTCCTATTTCCTTGCTTGTTGGTGTTCGAGAGAAACCGGCTTGATTTGGGGTAAATTGTTCGAGAAAAAATTTAACTCCTCTATAGTCTAGCTTATTCACTGATTTACAACTATTTACTAACATTTACATATACAAATTTGTCTATATCACATCCCAAGAACACATATCAATATTTGTTATTTCGTATTATTTGTTGCTGCTGTAGTTGATAAATTACAACCAACCCCCCTGTTATTTGACATTTGTGTCACCCCTTAATTTGAATTATGTTTTTCTTCGATAATGTCTATTCCTATGATTGACTTGAGCATATTTGTACTTTCCTATTGAATCTTAAACACGTACCACTCTCTGTGGGATTCGACCCCAACTCATTTAGTTGGGTTATATACTGAGTAACGATCATTGACGCTTACAACTAGATTAAGTGTCTTTGATAACTGTAACACCCCGGAAATCTAATGACCTAAGCTAGAGCCTAACATGTAGTTTAGTGTCCTAAAAAGGGTTAACATGAAGATAAGAGTTGTAAAATGACCTCCCAAAGTTAGTATTAATGTTTAGAACCTACACATCAAGGCATGACCCCCCAAGGGTCGTTGAGGAGGACCCAAGAGAAGGCCCAAAAACCTATTAAAAATAGCAGGCACCTACAGATGGGCACCCACGAACCGTGGGTAGACCCATGCCCCGTAGGTGGGGGTCATGGGTCGAGACTTAGTCTCCCTATTTATTCCCTTGATCCTCCCCTTCTCTGAAGAAAACGACGCTTCACCAGCATGTGGCATCACCCCACCTACAGTCCGTAGGTGGGGGAGTCGTAGGTCACCCCTGGGACTGCTTAGTCTCGGCCAACTAAGTGGTAAATGGGTAAAATCCTAATTTATTAATAAAGGGTGGGGACGGTTCCTATTAGTTATTTTAGGCATATTTAAGTACTTTTAACTATTAACCAACTCTTTTAACACCTCATAACTCACAAGACTCAAAACATAACCAACTCTCTTCTCCCAAAATTCTCTCTCTAAGACTCCATTGAAGAGCAAGGTCAAGGTCAATCTAGGGGTTCAAAAACCAACCTTCATTCTCCAATTTTGTGTGGAAGTCAACCTAAGGTATGGATGCTCTTAATTCTTGGGTAGTTATCCCCCAAGAAGTCCCTTCAATGTATGTTTTTAAGACTTCCAAAACCTAGGGTTTTCATCTAGTCATGAGTCTTCTTCCAAAACGATTTCTATTATGTAATTATGGTTTATTATGATTGATTGAGATGATTTATGGTTAGATTAATGGATTATTGTTGGATTTTGATGAAAATCTACCTTGAACCCATGATTTCCCCTTATTCCTAAATTGTGAACTATGTATGGCTGGATTGATGATGGGAGCTTGACCATTGATTATGTTTATGTTTATTAAGTTTTTGAATCATGAAATTCCCCTATATAGTATTGTAATTCTAGAAGTTAGGGTTGATCTTGATTTCCTAGCCTTGAAGGGCAATAACTAGGGTTTGTATATATTGATGAAGATTGTATGACTATTGTGCAATTGTGGTATTGATGCAAGGTTCTTCTTCCCTATACCGTTTACACTTTATTATGCATGAAGTATGTATGTATGTATGTTATGATAAGCTTGTTGTGTTGATTGAAATGTTATTCTCATGAAACACTATGAATGTTATGTGAAAGGTTTACTCACATGTTGATGGTTCTAAGGTTGAAAGGACATTCTCACCTAATGAATCTATGAGATATTATGATGTATGTTGGTTGAGTGCCTAGTGCATTTTCTTATGACCATGAACTTAAGTAAAGACTTAATATGACTTTAAAATGGAATTATGCTTAGCACCGAGCAGATATGAAGAATGAGATGGAATCTTTTACGTTTAGCAAGTCTGTTTTCCTAATGTATGTTGTCTCATGGGATGAAACCTTTTACGTTAGTAGTCCAGGTTTCTAATAGCAATCCCCATATCCCATAACTATGTGCCCACATAGGTCTTTAGCTAGTGGATCCACATTAAAACTATTATGAAAGTTCTACCTTAGGCAAGTAGGACACCTATTTTCGGTGTGGGGGTAGAACACTGGATTCCATGTAGCTCACATGGTCTATGACGGTTAAGGCTAAACTTCCCTATATGATACGAATATGAACTATGATAAGAACATGGACTTTAATTATGACTTCTTAAGAAGTACTACTTAGTATGAGTGGGGGTATGGGACTTCACTTAAGCATTGCACAAGTACACTTTAAGAGGGATAATGGTGAGGTTCTCTTATGTTATGATAACTTATGGATTATGTATGAAAGATATGTATGAAGGTGAAGGTTGACTTTACTTGTTACAAGTTATGCATATGAATAACTCCTTACTTATGTATGTTGGTTATGGACTTGGTAAAAGTAAGATATGTATGTTGTTGGTTGCCTAAATGTGATACTTAGCATTCGGTTGGGTTATGGGATCTTACCTTTGCATTGCACTAGTGTGGCTTTGGGTTGCTTATTTTTTGGATTGACTTATCTTTCTTCATAAATGTGCATTATGGTCTTTAAACTTGATAAATGCATGATTTCAACTAAATGTCCCTTTTATGCATGTTTTAAGGATTTTTTTGCATGGCTTCCATACTTAGTACATTATTTTTGCTAACCTATATTTTCTACAATCTATGAGTGTAGGTTCTGGCCGTTGAGACATACTACTTCTTTGAAGTAAAGCTTGGGTTGACTATTCCCTAGGCTTGGTGAGTCCCAAAGTTTGAGGACAAGATGTTATCATTTCCTAGCTTTTATTGTACTCTATACTTTTGAGACTATATTGATGTAAATGGATTTTGACCCTATTTGTACTCTCTATTGTACTAGATGGTGATTGAGGAAAGTCTAGATTCTTATTTTCATTTATTAAAAAGAAGTTGACTTTGATTGTAAAAGTTTTAAATTTTCTGTAATTATTCTATGTCTTTATGTTATGATTATGCTAAGGTCTTGTATGAGACCCCTTCGGGGTCAAGTATGCCATATTGCTCCTAGGGGGTAACCCCAGGTCATGACAAACTTAGTAATTAGAGTACAAGGTTATAAAATGATTCTAGGGTGATGTCTTATGAACCACGTCTAGTAGAGTCTTGTTCATAAGTGTGAAGCGTGCCACACTTATAAATGAGAGGCTATAAGATGTTTAGGAACTTTCACTTCTTTCATTACTCTTTAGTCGTGCCTTAGAGTTTTAAATCTATGAAGTCCTTTTCCTAACCCTTTTCTTGTGCATATAGGAATATGACTACAAGAAGGGAGACCGCAAAAAGAGTGGAAGAGGAGATTGCTAATGAGGGAGTTCCTCCCCAAGGTCCTCAAGGGCCTGAAGTTCATCAAGCTCCTAATAATGAGGGGGCTATGACCAATGCGGAAATAAGGTCGACTCTCCAATATTTTACTCATGCTTTAACGACTCAAGTCACTAGGGATGCTAGAGCTCATGTGAACCCCAATGCAAGTACAACCGCTTTAAGGATTAGGGATTTCTCAAGAATGAATCCTCCTACATTCTATGACTCCAAAGTGGATGAAGACCCACAAGGTTTTATTGATGAAGTGTTTAAGGTGCTTGATGCTATGGGTGTGTCTCCACAAGAGAAGGCGGAACTAGCCACCTACCAATTGAGAGATGTGGCTCAATTTTGGTATGAGGAACGAAAGGAGGAGAGGCCTATAAGAGCGGGCTCGATTGATTGGGGATTGTTCAAGTCGGTGTTCCTTTATAGGTTTTTCACCCTAGAGTTGAGGGAGAGAAAGATGCAAAAATTCATCAACCTTCGCCAATGAGGTATGAGTGTGAAAGAGTATAGCCTTAAGTTCACCCAATTGTCTAAATATACTCCAACCTTAGTGGCCGACTCTAGGGCCAAGATGAACAAATTTGTTATGGGGATATCCGACTTGGTAGTCAATGAATGTCATTCGGCAATGCTCATCCTAAGTATGAATATTTCACGTTTTATGGTTCATGCCGAACAAATTGAGGAACAAAAGCTCAAAGTGAATAGAGAAGTGAAGAGGGCAAGGATCGATGATGGGAATTCTTCCAAGGGTAGATATGAGGTTCAAGGTAAACCAAGGTTCAATTAGAGGTTTTCCAACCAAGGCTCTTCTAGAACTCCAAGGGTCAACAAGGATAGGGTATCTAACCCTAAGCCACAAGGAGGTAATAGTGGTAGCTCTTATGTTGGGAGGCCTAATTGTGCAAAATGTGGTAAGAAACATGAAGGCAAGTGCCTAGTTGGCACGAATGGTTGCTTTAGTTATGGGAAGAGCGGTCATATGAAGAGAGATTGTCCCATGCTAAAGGTTCAAGGGAGAGAGGGCAAGAAAGTCCCTCCAAGTGGCTCAAATTCTGATGCACCCAAGAAGAACCGCTTCTATGCTTTTCAATCCCGAGGTGACAAAGAGAGTTCCCTAGACGTGGAAACGGGTATGTTGCAAGTCTTTCCATTGATTATTATGCATTATTAGACCCCGGTGCCACTTTATCTTTTGTTACCCCTTTTGTGGCTATGAAATTTGAAGTGCTCCTCGAAGAGTTACTAGAACCTTTTTCGGTGTCTAGCCCGGTTGGTGACTCAGTAGTAGAAAAAAAAGTCTATAGGAGTTGTCCTATTTCTTGGTCTCATAAAGTCACTTTGGTTGATTTGGTAGAATTAGACATGCTTGATTTTGATGTAATTTTGGGCATGGATTGGTTGCATGCATGTTATGCCTCATTAGATTGTAGGACCCGAGTGGTCAAATTTCAATTTCCAAAAGAGCTAATTTTAGAGTGGAAAGAGGGTGAATTCTATTCGTAGAGGTCAATTTGTTTCATGTCTGAAAGCTAGAAAATGATTTCCAAGGGGTGCATGTATCATATTTTTAGGGTTATGGATGTTGAATCCAAGGCTCCTTTTTTAGAGTCGGTCCCCGTGGTGAGTGAGTTTCCATAAGTCTTTCTCGATGACTTGGCCGACATTCCTCCCAAACGGGAAATAGACATTGGCTTTGATCTTTTGTTGGATACACAACCCATATCTACCCCTCTCTATAGAATGGCTCCGGCCAAATTGAAAGAGTTGAAGGAGCAACTCAAGGACTTGTTAGACAAGGGTTTTATTTAACCAAGCATATCTCCATGGGGTGCTCCGGTATTGTTTGTGACTAAAAAAGATGGGTCCCTTAGGATGTGTATTGATTACCGCCAATTGAACAAGGTCACTATAAAGAATAAGTATCCTCTTCCTAGGATTGACGATTTGTTTGACCAATTTCAAGGGGCTAACCATTTCTCCAAAATAGATCTTCGTTCGGGTTACCATCAACTAAGGGTAAGAGGGTGTGACATTCTTAAGATGGCCTTTAGGACCTAGTATGATCACTACGAATTTGTGGTTATGTCTTGTTGGTTAACAAATGCCCTGGCGGCATTCATGGACCTAATGAATAAGGTGTTTAGGCAATATCTTGATTTGTTTATGATAATTTTTTATTGAAGATATTTTGATCTATTCGAGAAGTGAGGGTGAACATATGGATCATTTGAGGATTGTATCGCAAGTCCTTAAAGACCACCAATTGTATGCAAAGTTTAGCAAGTGTGAGGTTTGGCTAAGATCGATTGCCTTCCTTGGTCATATTGTGTCGGGTATGGGTATTGAGTTTGATCCTAATAAGACGGATGTGGTCAAGAGTTGGCCTAGACCTCTATCTCCTACCGATATTAGAAGCTTCTTGGGTTTGACCGATTATTATAGGAGGTTTGTTGAATGTTTTTCCTCCATTGCTTCTCCATTGACGACTTTAACTCAAAAGAAAGCTAAGTTTGTGTGGTCGGAGGCTTGTGAGAAAAGATTCCAAGAATTGAAAGATAGACTTACTTCTACTCCGGTGTTGACCTTACTAGAGGGTACCGATGGGTTTGTGGTATATTGTGACACTTCTTGAGTGGGTTTGGGATGTGTCCTTATGCAACGTGGTAAAGTGATTGCCTATGCTTCAAGGCAACTCAAAGTCCATGAGAAGAATTATCTGACTCATGACCTTGAATTAGCGGCGGTTGTGTTTGCTTTGAAAATATGGAGACATTACTTATATGGGGTCCATGTAGATGTGTTTACCGACCACAAGAGTCTTGAATATGTGTTTAGCCAAAAAGACTTGAATCTCCGACAAACAAGGTGGTTAGAGATTTTGAAGGATTATGACATGAGTGTCCTTTACCACCCCGGTAAAGCTAATATAGTTGTGGATGCCCACAGTAGATTGTCCATGGGTAGTGTGGCTCATGCAGAAGAGGAGAAAAAGGAATTGGTTCGTGATATGCATAAGTTGGCCCGGTTAGGTGTCCAACTAGTGGATTCCACCAAGGGTGGAGTTATAGTCCATCATAGTTTCAAATCGTCCTTTGTGGTTGATGTGAAGTCTAAACAACACCGTGATCCCATACTAATGAAGTTGAAAGAATTAGTTCTCAACAAGTCTGTTGAGGCTTTATCCTAAGGGGTAGATGGGGTGCTTAGGTACCATGGTAGATTATGTGTTCCAGATGTTGATGGCTTAAGAGAGCAAAATTTAGAAGAGGCTCATGGTTCGCGGTATTCTATTCATCCGGGAGCCACCAAGATGTACTGTGACCTATGGGAAGTCTATTGGTGGAATGGTATGAAGAAGGATATAACGAGTTTTGTAGCCAAGTGTACGAATTTCCAACAAGTTAAGGCCGAGCATCAAAGGCCCGGAGGGTTGTCCCAAGATATAGATATTCCCACTTGGAAGTGGGAGGATGTGAATATGGATTTTATTGTGGGGTTGCCTCGTACTCGAAGGCAACATGGTTCGATTTGGGTCATTATTGATAGGATGACAAAATCAGCCCACATTATTCCCGTCAAGACTTTATTTTCGGCGGAAGACTATGCCAAGTTGTACATCAATGAGAGTGAAGTTGCATAGGGTTCCCTCATCTATCATTTCGGATCGGGGTACTCAATTTACTTCACATTTTTGGAAGGTTTTTTAAAAAGGGCTTGGTACCAATGTTAAACTTAACACCGCTTTCTACCCTCAAATGGATGGTCAAGTGGAAAGGACCATTCAAACCTTAGAGGACATGTTGAGGGCTTGTGTGATAGATTTCAAGGGTAGTTAGGATGACCATCTCCCACTGATTGAGTTTGCCTACAACAATAGTTACCACTCAAGCATTGCCATGGCCCTGTTTGAAGCACTATATGGTAGGAGGTGTAGATCTCCGATGGGTTGGTTTGAAGTAGGTGAGTTTTCTCTAATTGGTCCCAAACTAGTTTATGAGGCCATTGAAAAGATTCGACTTATTAGAGAGAGGTTGAAGACAACCCAAAGTCGGCATAAGTCATATGCCGATGTTAGAAAGAGGGATCTAGAATTTGAGGTTGGTGATTGGGTCTACTTGAAAATCTCACCTATGAAAGGTGTGATGAGGTTTGGTAAAAAGGGGAAGCTTAGTCCCCGGTATGTGGGCCCATATCAAATCTTGAAACGTGTTAGGAAAGTATCTTATGAATTAGACTTACCGAATGAGTTGGCTATGATTCATTCAGTGTTTCATGTTTCCATGCTTAAGAAGTGCATTGGTGATCCGGTATCCATCCTTCCTTTAGAGGGTCTAGGAGTTGATGAGAACCTTTCTTATGAAGAAGTCCCGGTTGAGATTTTGGACCGGCAAGTGAAGAGGTTGAGAAATAAAGGAGTAGACTCCGTTAAGGTTTTGTGGAGGAATCACTTAGTTGAGGGTGCTACATGGGAAGACGAGGCCGATATGAAGTCCCGTTACTCTCATCTTTTTCCTTCTACTCCTATCCAATCTTGAGGTGAGTAGTTTTCTTGAGTTGGTGTTTTGGAAGTCATATGTGATATAAGTGTTCTTTATTATTTCTTTATGTTGTGCATGTACTTGTGAGAATTCATGTTTAGCATATATTGGGTTTTCATGATTTATATGTCCATCATGTTGATTTGTATTTTAGTATGATGATTGCATATTTGACTTCATGAGTTGAATTAATGGACATGCTTAGTTATGTTTTGATGAAATAACATGTTGGCTCCATATTATTGTGTTGAGCTTGCTTGAGTTGGAGAAGGTAGTTCCTCCCATGTTTATGTGAATTGATGAGTTTCATGCATATTGAGTTGGTAGATGTAGTTCCTACATCTTGTATTGCATTGACCATGTTGTCAAATGGAGTTGAAGTTTCCTCCTTTTAAGAAGTGCATAAAGTGAATAGTGCATTTATAAGT
Source organism: Solanum piurae (assembly GCA_029582685.1). Taxonomy (NCBI): domain Eukaryota; kingdom Viridiplantae; phylum Streptophyta; class Magnoliopsida; order Solanales; family Solanaceae; genus Solanum; species Solanum piurae. The sequence continues at coordinate 12,009 of JAJOOO010012659.1, read as the reverse complement.
TTTGCACATTTTTGATGTTTCATGCTTGTTGGGCTGTTAGTCTTGAATTTCTAACTTATAGTTTGGGGTTTAGATCATCATTCGAGGACGAATGTTCCCAAGAGGGAGATAATGTAACACCCCAGAAATCTAATGACCTAAGCTAGAGCCTAACATGTAGTCTAGTGTCCTAAAAAGTGTTAACATGAATGTAAGAGTCATAAAATGACCTCCCTAAGTTAGTTCTAACGTTTTAGGACCTACACTTCAAGGCATGACCCCCAAGGGTCCTTGAGGAGGACCCAAAGAAGGCCCAATAAGCTGTCAAAAATAGCAGGCACCTACGGATGGGCACCCACGAACCGTGGGTGGACCCACGCCCCGTAGGTGGGGGTCATGGGTTGAGACTTAGTCTCCCAACTTCTTCCCTTGATCCTCCCCCTCTCTGAAGCAAACGACGCTTCACCAGCATGTGGTGTCACCTCACCTACGGTCCGTAGGTGGGGGAGTCGTAGGTCACCCCTGGGACTGCTTAGTCTCAGCCAATTAAAGGGCAAATGGGTTAAATCCTAATTAATTAATTATGGGTGGGGACGGTTCCTATTAGTTATTTTAGACATATTTAAGTACTTTTAACTATTAACCAACTCTTTTAACACCTCATAACTCACAAGACTCAAAACATAACCAACTCTTCTCTCCAAATATTCTCTCTCTAAGACTCCATTGAAGAGCAAGGTCAAGGTCAAGCTAGGGGTTCAAGAACGAACCTTTCTTATCCAATTTCATGTGGAATTCAACCTAAGGTATGGATGCTCTTCATTCTTGGGTAGTTATCCCCCAAGAAGTCCCTTCAATGTATGTTTTTAAGACTTCCAAAACCTAGGGTTTTCATCTAGTCATGAGTCGTCTTCCAAAACGATTTCTATTGTGTAATTATGGTTTATTATGATTGATTAAGATGATTTATGGTTAGATTAATGGAGTATTGTTGGATTTTGATGAAAATCTACCTTGAACCCATGATTTCCCCTCATTCCTAAATTGTGAACTATGTATGGCTTGATTGATGATGGGAGCTTGACAATTGATTATGTTTATGTTTATTAAGTTTTTGAATCATGAAATTCCCCTATATAGTGTTGTAATTATAGAAGTTAGGGTTGATCTTGATTTCCTAGCCTTGAAGGGCAATAACTAGGGTTTATATATGTTGATGAATATTGTATATAAACTCTTGATTCACTTTGATGGTGATGATCCTATGACTATTGTGCAATTGGGGTATTGATGCAAGGTTATTCTTCCCTATACCCTTTACACTTGATTATGCATGAAGTATGTATGTATGTTATGATAATCTTGTTGTGTTGATTGAAAGGCTATTCTCATGAAACACTATGAATGTTATGTGAAATGTTTACTCACATGTTGATGGTTCTAAGGTTGAAAGGACATTCTCATCTAATGAATCTATGAGCTATTATGATGTATGTTGGTTGAGTGCCTAGTGCATTTTCTTATGACCATGAACTTAAGTAAAGACTTAATATGACTTTAAAAGGGAATTATGCTTAGCACCGAGTGGATATGAAGAATGAGATGGAAGCTTTTACGTTTAGAAAGTCTATCTTCCAAATGTATGTTGTCTCATGGGATGAAACCTTTTACGTTAGTAGTTCGGATTTCTAATAGCAATCCCAATATCCCATAACTATGTGCCCACATAGGTCTTTAGCTAGTGGATCTACGTTAAAGCTATTATGAAAGTTCTACCTTAGGCAAGTAGGACACCTATTTTTGGTGTGGGGGTAGAACACTGGATTCCATGTAGCTCACATGGTCTATGACAGTTAAGGCTAAACTTCCCTATATGATACAAATATGAACTATGATAAGAACATGGACTTTAATTATGACTTCTTAAGAAGTACTACTTAGTATGAGTGGGGGTATGGGACTTCACTTATGCATTACACAGGTACACTTTAAGAGGGGTTATGGTGAGGTTCTCTTATGTTATGATAACTTATGGATTATGTATGAAAGATATGTTTGAATAGGTGAAGGTTGACTTTACTTGTTACAAGTTATGCATATGAATAACTCCTTACTTATGTATGTTGGTTATGGACTTGGTAAAAGTAAGATATGTACGTTGTTGGTTGCCTAAATGTGATACTTAGCATTCGGTTGGGTTATGGGATCTTACCTTTGCATTGCACTAGTGTGGCTTTGGGTTGATTATTTTTTGGATTGACTTATCTTTCTTCATAAATGTGCATTATGGTCTTTAAACTTGATAAATGCATGATTTCAACTAAATGTCCCTTTTATGCTTGTTTTAAGGATTTTTGACCCTATTTGTACTCTCTATTGTACTAGATGGTGATTGAGACAAGTCTAGATTCCTATTTTCGTTTATGAAAAAGAAGTTAATTTCGATTATAAAAGTTTTAAATTTTGTACAATTATTCTATGTGTTTATGTTTTGATTATGCTAAGGGCTTGTATAAGACCTCTTCAGGGTCAAGTACGCCATGTTGCTCCTAGGGGGTAACCCCAGGTCGTGACAAACTTGGTAATCAGAGCACAAGGTTATATAATGATTCTAGGATGATGTCTCATGAACCACGTCTAGTAGAGTCTTGTTCATAAGTGTGAAGCGTGCCACACTTATGAATGAGAGGCTATAAGATGTTTAGGAACTTTCACTTCTTTCATTACTCTTTAGTCGTGCCTTAGAGTTTTAAATCTATGAAGTCCTTTTCCTAACCCTTTTCTTGTGCATATAGGAATATGACTACAAGAAGGGAGACCGCAAAAAGAGTGGAAGAGGAGATTGCTAATGAGGGAGTTCCTCCCCAAGGTCCTCGAGGGCCTGAAGTTCATCAAGCTCCTAATAATGAGGGGGCTATGACCAATGCGGAAATAAGGTCGACTCTCCAATATTTTACTCATGCTTTAACGACTCAAGTCACTAGGGATGCTAGAGCTCATGTGAACCCCAATGCAAGTACAACCGCTTTAAGGATTAGGGATTTCTCAAGAATGAATCCTCCTACATTCTATGACTCCAAAGTGGATGAAGACCCACAAGGGTTTATTGATGAAGTGTTTAAGGTGCTTGATGCTATGGGTGTGTCTCCACAAGAGAAGGCGGAACTCGCCGCCTACCAATTGAAAGATGTGGCTCAAGTTTGGTATGAGCAATGGAAGGAGGAGAGGCCCATAAGAGTGGGCTCAGTTGATTGGGGATTGTTCAAATTGGTCTTCCTTGATAGGTTTTTCCCCCTAGAGTTGAGGGAGATAAAGGTGCAAGAATTCATCAACCTTCGCCGAGGAGGTATGAGTGTGAATGAGTATAGCCTTAAGTTCACCCAATTGTCTAAATATGCTCCAACCTTGTTAGTCATAGTTGAATCTACCTATTTTTAGTTTTAGTTTGTGTGTTGCTTGTTGAACAGGGGAATTGGGAATATCTTGTAGCAATGGTGATCCAATGAACCACCCTCATTTGAGATTGATGATTCTTAGTGATAACATCCTAAAGTTCAAGCAATTGGAGGGTGAGACCATTTATGAGTTGTGGCAAAGATTCAAGGCCCTATTGCAGTAGTGCCCAACTCATGGAATCTCAGATAACATGCTATTGGATTGTTTCTATATAGGTCTTGGTCCGGAAAATAAAGGAGTGGCTGACCAAATTTCTTCGGGGGGTCTTACAAGAATACCCTATGCAATAGCAGCCCAGCTCCTTGATCACATGGCTAAGACCAACAAGGAGACTGAGAAGGACCAGATTTTGGCCACATTATTGACTCAGTTAGATCTTGTGGCCGAGCAACTTATGTAATTGGAGGTACCGTACAAAAAAAAAAGATCGGTATATTCCCCCTCATGAGCTTAGAAAGTCCAAGGAATACGAGGGTGGACAAGTAGAAGAGATATTCTCACTCATTCTCCACAAAGTTGAAGAACACGACAAAGTGTTGAATGAAATAAAAGAGAATGTCTCACTGCTGAATCAGATGACTGCTTCCCATTCCATATTTGTTCAGCTGCTGGAGACCCAAATGGGTCATGTGTTGTCTCGTCTCTACCTCACAAATCAAGATTTAGTGGGGAATTCGTGCCACAACGTTAGCTAAGGCATTTCTTGGGAGGCCAGGAGAAGATTGGTGAATCGCCGACCAAGTCGACGATCATGACTTTGTCAGCCGTTTGGACCCCCATATTAACTGGAGGTCCTATAAAACTCCGCGAGGTAAGTGCCCAATTAGTATGTCGGTGAGTGGGTAAGCGAGCAAAACTTATGTCGCCGAATGGGCGAGAACTGGACAGTTTTTAAAGGCCAAAAGTTCAAAATCTTTCACATTCCCTCACTTTTCAACTTACCAAACTCACACCCGCACTACATTTTCCTTTATTTTTGTGTTTTCACCACATTTTAGTTGTTAAATTTGTGTTCGGAGTTGGATTTCTTTTCCGCCTAGCATTTTAAAGTTTTTAATCAGCATAAAAGGTTGGTTTTTCTGAACCCCGAACTTACATTTAGTGATTTGAACTCATTTGTGATGTTTTTTTATCTTAGTGTTGTGTGTTGGGCCTATTTGATTCGTAATTGTGTATGTGTGTTCCTGTCTTAATTCGAATATCATGCTTGTAATGCCTTTATTGTTAAATTCCCAAAATTTTCAACCTTAAAAGTATTAAAATTATTGGGTGTTGCTTAAATGTTGTTGGGTCTAGTCGGGTGAAGTCTAAGTAACCCGCATTTGTGCGAAATGACGTAATTTGTCCAATGATGGAGCGGTTGATGTCATTCTTAAGGGCAAAAGTCATCAAATGGCCAAATTTGGCCAAACCGGGAGAAATATGAGTATCCCGGGGAAATGGGTGTAATGGGTCTTAGTTTAATTGTATGGGTGCATAGTATGATTTTGTTTTCGGGGAATGTGGGGTTGAATTCGGAAAATAGGGTTGAAAGTGGGCACGTTGGGATGTTTGGCGAGCTCGCCAAACCACTCGGCGGTTTGCCGAATCCCCGTTATCGCCTTTAATTTCATGCTAAATTTGGAGTTTGGGTTCTGTAACTTTCGGCGAGAAACTTGAGTTCGCTGAGTGCACTTGGCGACTCACCGAAAGTTCTTCTTGATCGCCCTTTCTGCGCCCCTATCCCCTAAAATGCACTGTAACTTTTGGCGGGCTAGTCCTTGCTCGCCAATGCTGTCAGCGATTTGCCGAAAGGCCCATCCCATCGACGACATGCCAAATTTTTAGGAATTTTTTAGCCAATCCTTTTGCGAGCCCGATTTGGCTAGCCAAAGTGATTCGGCGACTCGCCTACTGGTTCGGCGAGTCTGTTTGCAACTATTTTCTGCAAGTTTGTGTGATCCATTTCTGACTCTTTTTGATGTTTTTTTTGCAGATATGGCTAGGATTAACCTTGACATGCCACCCCGTAAAAGAGCATGGGATATTGTGATCAATGAAGGAGGAGCAAATCCTTCTAAAAAGGGAAGGACAGAGCCTCCAAAGGAGGCAAGGGCAAAGGAAAAAGACCCGTATCTGAGGTTCCAGAGCACAACTCCGGCAGTGAACGAGAGGCCTTTAACTCCCAAGCTGCATTATCTGAGCCGGAGGATGACCAACCATTACAGTCTCAAAAAGTGGAGATCAATGCTAGATCTCGTCCTGATTCAGTTAGAGCCCCAGCAGATACAGTGCCAGCTCCGACACCTCCTGTGGCTCCAGTGCCACCAATAGTTCCTCCTCCCCGACTCCTTAATAGATTAAAAGCTGATGGGTTGCAGACTATTCTCGAGGAGAAGTTGTTATTCACTGAGGGCCTAGAGGGAAGATATTTCAGTGTGAGGGAGATACTGCAGTGGCACAAATTCAAGATATTTACTAGGCCCCGAGGCCCATATATCCTCACTTGGGTCCATAAGTTCTACTCTGCTTACGGTGATTTGGTCCCTCAAGGGAAGAAGAAGGCCAGTGCCTTCAGAACGGTGAAGTCGGTTATGGTTCGAGGTGTAGAAGTTGGGTACTGCAGCGATCTCATAAACATTGACCTTGAGAGAGCCACAGGGTTCGAGCACAACTATGAGAGCCTGGCGGCAGCTCAGTCCCTAGATGACCTGAAGGGTTGGCTTTCCCCTCTTCTTTCTAACACCATCCCGAGGTGGATTGAGGCATGAGTCCAGATAGAGAAGAAGGATTTGAATGTAGCTGCCCGGTATTGGTTCGGATTCATCAGCAACTCTATCATGCCTTCACAGAACGAATCCATCCTCTGTCATGCAAAGGCAACTTGTTTAGGATCAATCTTAGAAAAGAGACGGCTCAACTTGGGACTTATTATTGAGCAGGAGATGGCCATGAGGGCCAAACAGAGGCAAACCTCCCTTCCATTCCTGGTGCTGATCACAGAGTTGTGCCGGCGTGCTGGAGTTTCTCGGGACGCGACGAGAGATATTGAGGTTACTCCTTCATCTTCCATAGACATTCGACGTATAGAGGCTGAGTACACACGAGAGGAGGCTGACAGAAGGAGAGAAGCTCTGGTGGATACATCTTCGAAGGTAGACATTGACTCTATACCTACAGAGGCATCCTTGCCTACTCCGGCCTCCTGGCCTTCAGGTATATCTGCTCTCACTTCTTCCTTCCAGGCTCTTGATACTTCTTGCTCTTCTCAGCCTGCCAATATTACTTAGGCTATGATCCTGAAGATGGGGTACCTGGCCCATTCAACTGATGTGAGGACTACCCGATTAGAGGCTGCAGTTCCATGGATGATTGATAGTGCTATCCTAGCTGAACTGACCCCCTTACGAGCATCCATTGACACACTCACTACGAGGGTCGAGGCTTGTGAGAGTAGACAGGGGGACTTCAGAGGTGACGACTTTGAAAGCCAAGGTTGCAGATTTAAGAAAGGATGTGGACTACTTAAAGTCCACAGACTTCACTTCATTATTGGAGGCATCAGATGATGTAGAAGCCCCGACGACTTCTGAGATTCCTCCGGACACCACTAGAGATGTACATTGGGATGATATGGTAGCTGATGAGTCAAAGGCAGAGACAGACGAGGAGAAGATAGATGTGCGATATGCTGAGGTTTATGATGATCTGTCTGACCTTATGTACGAGACTGCACGCCAGACATCCTTGAGAGACACCACCATGGGTGGGTCCAGTGGAGCCTGCCCTTCTGAGGTGATTCCGGGCACTGATGCCCCAGATCAGAGTGTCACACCGGACATTGATGCCCTGACAGATGGAGCGACTGTGTAGACATGACTTTTCTTTACCTCCCTCTCTGTCATATTATTTTGTTTTCTGGATATTTTTATTGCATTTGAGGACAAATTGCTTTTATTTGTGGTGGGGTGAGGTATTTCCATACCTACATCTTGTTTTGATGATATTTTCTATATATATTGGGTGTTTGTGCTATAAATTGTGTTTTGACACTATTTTGTGGATATTTGAGCTTGTGGCTCCTTGTTTTAATTGTAAATGATTTTTGACCCTTTTTTAAAATTTTGTGCCACCTCTTGATTGTGTTTGAATGTGGTTGTTCTTTTGCAAATTTGAGTATCGGTCTTGATCAATACCGATGACTTGAATAGTGCTCATAATCGAACAAAAATGAATGTGCGGTTGATACGCTCAAATTACACCTTCCTAAAGAAGTATAAGCGATCATTATCAAGTAAAGAACCTAACTTGTAGGTTGGGGTCGATCCCACGAGGAATATGGTTTATACTTAACTTTAATTTATGATTATATTTGTTTAGTTAGCGTATTTCCGAGAGAAGTAAGTAAACGGGGAGGGGGGGTTGTGTAACAAATAACTGATTGTTGTTTAGAGAGAAAGTGAGAAAGATTCGAACTTTAGTTGTTATCAATGAGAGAAAGAAACTAGGGTGTATGTGTTCCCATAAGCTCATAACACGGTAATCCTAGAAATAGTAATCCTTTCCTAGTGTATCACATGCAAAGTGGTAAGTTATGTATCCCTAAGTCCTTGGTCTAGCAAATAGAGAATTTTACCCCGTACCTTGGTCCAGCTACATGTGTATAATTTACTAACCCTTACCTTTACCTCATATTCACATCAATGTATGGCTTAGTTTTCACCCTCACACCAATTGACATTAGACTATTAGATAGTATCACGCTAAATCTATGTTGATAATTCTTTTCTTATTAACTACCTCCTTGGTCTGGCAAGTAGTAACAAGGCGAGTTCTAACGTTGACCACCGTTAAAAAGACTTCTAAACGAAAGAATTATCAATGCATGCAACAACACTTTTCAAGAATTACTTAGTTACTATTCATACTTTGTTAATCGCTCATGGTTCCCACAACACTAGTTGTGGATTTAGTTACCCATGCTAGCAAGAACACAATTCATATTTTTAGAAGAAGAATTCATGAACTTACGTAATGAGTAGAAGAAACCCAAAATCTCCAATTGAAATTCAAAGCAAGAATCTTTATAAACCAAAATTAGGAAATCAAATTGCTAATGTTTGCAAGTTAATTCCCAAGAACACACCAAGAACTAAAGTTAAACAATAGTGGCTAACCCCCAAAAATGAGGTTTACATACCCTATTTATAGAAAACATAATCCCAAACAAAAAGGAAACGAAATAAGGAAATAAATTGCTGGACGCGGCTTCAATAGACGAGAGTGACCTACAGACCGTGGATCGACCTACGGTCCATAGGTCCCTTCCGTAGCTCAGGACTTAGAACTTTTCCACAGAGGTTGTAACCTTAAACTTTTTTATGCAAACGATGGACCTGCAGAATGGATCGTAGGTTGACCTACGGTCCGTGGGTCCCCTCTCGTGGCTCCACACTTAGAACTTTTCATCAGGTACTAGAACTTAGACTTTCTAAAACAAATGATGGAAATGCAGGACGGCCCGTAGGTCGACCTATGGTCCATCAATGGCCACCGTGGTTCCACACTTTGTCAAGACTTCCGTGATGCTCCATCTACGCCACCAACCTACGAAGCGTGACTGGACCTACGATCTGTAGGTGACTCCTTCTGTAGAAATTCAGTTGTTGTCTCTCCCAATCTCGTCCAAGCCCATTTCCTGCAAATATAACACCAAAACATTAATTCTAATAGAAAATGGCCCTAGACACACACAACTCTTAAGTGAAATGTATTATAAATACCGTAAATTCACGGTATGTCAACACCCTCAACTTAAATTCGTTGTTTGTTCTCAAGCGACACACTAAGACTCTAAACGACACTTGTATAGAAACATACTTTCAAGCTCAAGCAATCACATGGCTTTCTATCCCAACTCCCTTTTCTAGTGCAAATCGTTTCTCTTAGACTCGACAAGCTAACTCATGCGTATCAAAATATGACAAAGATCGACCAATAGACACACAACATACATTTTTTTCACAATCACAAAGGTACCAACTTTCCAACAATGTAACTAGTGCCCTCACTTCAAAGGAATCCTTTTTCACATAGAAGATATGAATTTTAGAGTTTTAGGATTCATTCAACACTCACGCTCAGAAGTGACTTCAAGCAATACCATAGGCTTGCCCTTATTTTCACTGCTTAGACTCTCCAAACTAGTTGCTAGGATCACAATAGGACTTTCTTAGCTTGTAACGTAGGCTCGGGGTCAGGTGTGGTACATTTGGGTACTTTTTAGTGACTTTTTGACCTCCTTGACATTACATTGGCTTTTTACCTCTTCCTTGACCTACTTTTGGTAACTTTTCATCCCATTTTCTTTCCCTTCTCTTTTCAACCCAGGATGCGACTTTTGACTTTGTGATACTTGTTTATCTTTTCTTTTTCACTTTCTTCTTTTTCTTTCACTTTATTTTCTTTATTTCTTTTCACACTTTCACTTATCACATTCTTTTGCCTTTTTCGCACAAAGTCACATCCTCTTTCTTTCTTTTTATCTTTTCAACACTAAAATCTTTTCATACCCCTTTTTTTCATTTGGTTTCCTCTTTCATAGCCACCCTCAACTTATGCATTTTGCATTAGTTAAGGTGCACAATATCCGATGTCAAACCAAGGACAAGATCAAGGTAACTTTTGGCTTAGCCACCCCCAAGTTAGGCTTTTAGTCTAAGTCAAGGTGCACATGTCCAAGGAGAGACTGGGGCGAAGACAATTGTTTTAAGGGAAGGTGAGTTAGGTGAATCAAAAGAAATGGTCGATTTTAGGCTCAAATATTTGGATCAAAAGGGAATAATGCTACCATTTGGTTAGATCATTTTAGGCTTAAGTGGACTAATTTGAACAATGGGCCTATGATCACTTCCCAACTTTTAGCCTAGATTATCCTAGCAGGACAAACGGGAAAGTTCTAGACTGGCACAAAATTGTCTGAACATTCAACTATCCTCACACACTCTTGGCACCTTGTTTCATTATCAGATTATCAGATTACCCAGTTCAAGTTTTTAGCTTAAGTCATGAGATCAAATTGGTTCTTTAACATGTCATACTTAGAGCCAACACAATCAACTCATTCTAGTCTACATATTTTAGCACATATCACAACTTTTAAACATGTATCATTTTTGATTCATACTTATACCATCATGCTTCATTCTTTCTCATGCTTCTACACATACAATCCTAACACATGCCGGGTCAGAATAAATTAAAACAATCTCTTGGGGGAAAAGAACACAGGCAAGAAAACCCCAAGAGAGGATTATGAGTTGGGTTACTCAGACTTCACCCTATCACTCACAATCCATTTACCCCACCCCCAACAAAATAGAGTGCAATTGTCCCCAATGAACAAAAAGTAAAGAATAAAGGATCAGGTGAAGCAAATCTGTGATGCATAGTGCCGAAGACCTATCAAAAAGTGGGTGGGTCTGATTTCCCGAAGCCCGCTGGATCAACAATCGGGTCACCCTCAGTAGTGCCCGCATCAACAGTCTCAGCACCCTCAGTAGTATGCACATCAACCTTCACCGCACCATTAGTAGTACTCATACTGCTAGAGGGACCAACTCCTACCTCCCTAGCCCAATGCAGGCGCGTCTCATCATCAACTATGGATGCTGATGTGTGGCCAAAATACATATTTTAAATCATTATTTGCCTCATATTTAGTATTTATATATGTCCTTTTTTAGCCTAAATTTTATGAATTATGCTTAATAGTATATTTTATTTGTAAGATTAAATTGGTGTGAAGATGAAAGAATTTGGAGCTAAAACGAATTAAAGATGAAAGGTTGAAGAAGAAAATCAAGCAGACAACTTAATGCATTAAATTCAATATAATAATATATAAGTATATGAAGGGAAATTGAAAGAAAGAATCAAAATTTCAAACCTGCTGAGCCACGTGTCTGAATTTGAAGGCAACATCAAATCAAAAATAAAAGTTGACGCGACAGTTTCACGCATACAACGATTCCAGTTTCTTTAGGTTTTGGGTTCTAATCTGTTAGGTCAACTTACCAATTCTCCAAGCCATGATCACCATGGATCAATCCTCAACAATTCATAACCAATTGAGATAGATAGCAATAGGAATCAACAATGTAATTCAATAACATTAACATAATCTAAGTACAATTCCATAAACAAAGGGATCAACCCATAACTTTGCCCATAAGGCCATAATTCTCAACTCGTCAATATACCAACAATTCAACATGAATAAGTATAGAAAAGAATAGGAAACATCCATTCAATCTAATCTAAACATAATTTCACTAATAGAAATCATATTCACAAAGACCCACATCCTACGCCAATTTTAGAGAATTGAGGGATCATGGGTTCTTCAAGAATTCCTTTGAAATTATCTTAAAAACCTTAATTCCACATCAATTCATCAATAGAATGATTTAGAAAATCGTTTGACAAAGGACCCATGTTTAGATTGAAAATTGGGAATTTTGGTCTTTGAATCACTTTTGAAAATCTTTGATAGAACTCCTTGAATGAGAGGTTATTCAAGAATCAAGAGTTACC
>JAJOOO010012658.1:0-16251 GCA_029582685.1 Solanum piurae | reverse complement strand
ATAATACATATATATTGCATACTTAATTCACTTTTAATACATATTGCAGATTTAACATAGTATTGCTATAAATGGTAATAAATAAAAAGTATCGCTAAAATAAGTAATTATTTATTAAAAGGCACCCATCCAAGTAATTTTTCCATATTTATTTGGTGTATTGAAAATAACATGTATTGTATTAGCAATATATTCTATTTGGTGATACGTTATGTATAACTATTACACGAGAAATTAAGGTATTAGCAATGCAAGGAATTTTAATGCATATATTAACATGGTTAATAATGCATTTTCCCCTCGAAATCTTTCCCAAGTTCTTTCCATTGTATTTGTGGAAGGCATTTCTGTAACAGTTTTTTTCTTTAAAATTATGCAATGTGTATTATTCTTAATACACCAAATTAAATAATGCATAAACGTCAATCTCACCATAACAAATGTAAGTATAACTAATACCAACATTACTAATGTTAAATTGTTAATATTACTAATACAACATGTTTAATACTATTTTTATACACTCTACCAAACAATCCCAACACAAAACTAACACATGATTATTTATTCTAAATTCTAATGCATCTTACCAAACAACCCCTAGGCTTAAATAAAAGAGTATATTGCAATAATTTTTGCCCCTAATTATCAAATATAGCGATAATTTGTGTATTTATAAAATGTAGTAACAATTTATTTTATAAATATAGTAGAATATATTGTACTCTTGCTTAGGCGAAATACATTATATCTATATCATCATATGACACTTCTAATTTAAGAAATTAATTTATATTATCACCATAAATTATTTCCCATAAAAAAATATTTGTATGTTACTATATTTACGAGATACACTCACATTTCAGGATTAAAACAAGTAGATACTCCTATTGAGTGTATTTATTACTAAATCCAAGCTTTCATATCGTGACTATAATATATTACTCTCCAATCATGACTTTTGAAGAATATGAAATTTCATCTCATGATATGAAATCATGAGATGAGATCACCATGAAATCGCATAACTAAAGGTGATTTCATCTCATAATTTTATATTGCGATTTCATATCACATGACCAAACACCTACTTAATCTCAATCTTAATAAATAATGGGTTATGTTGAACCGATTCAATGGGTCAGACTCATAGTGATGATTCCACGCTTTATAATCAAGATCATATTTGTCAAATTAAAGTTGAAAATTTGAATTCAAAATTACAAACTTTAAATATACAATTCGAGTGAAAGACTTTTATTGATACCATCGGATGATACTCCTTGATCTTTATAATTAATTTGTTCTAATTTAATAACTTTTAAATTTCAATATTTGTTTAACAATATAAAATTCAAAAATCTTTTTTAATCTCTTAAATTTTGTATCCGATTAAATTAAAATTGTAGGATTATATAGTACTAGTAGGATAAGAACTATTAATGTAATTTAAACACAATTTTACAATTTGTTAGAAATGTCATTTCTAGTCCAATGATGCATCAACTTGGGAAGGGGAAAATGAAATAAAAAAAATTAGAAATGGAGAGTTTGGCTTCAATTATTTTGTTGACACTAATACAATCAATTTTAACTAAAGTAAGCTTTATACGGTTTGAGTTTTGATAATTGTTATTTGATTCAATAAACGTTAACTTTATTTGTAATTTTGTATGAACATCGTCTATTAAGAAAATCACAATTTTAATTACTTTAAAATACTGAATCTCCTTATTAAAATATTTGTATTTATTTGAATGAGACTATCTGATGTCCTTTTATTTGAAAATAAGTTATAAAATTTCATACTTTATTAGTAGCACTAACCGATAGAAAATATATAAAAGAAGATATATTAGTACTATTTCTTAAAGAAAAAATTAATATAATAGGTACTAGGTAACATGGTATAGCACTATTTATTACAGCAAAATTTAATATAATAGGTATTATTGTACTAGGTAACATGGTGTTGCTTGTGACCATAGAGCACAAATTTTGTAGATAATTGATATGACCCATCTAATAAGAGAAAAAAAATTATTTTTAACTTATATTCTATAATTTTAGGGGTTCTAGCTACGCAATGAATTATTTTATTGTCAAAAGAATTGGATTTCACTTTTAACATTTATATTTGTTTTTTTATTTTCTATTGGATGCGAAATATAATATAAATTAATTAAAGGAGTGAATTTTCATGTGATTGAAGAGATAAGAACACTTCCTATTTTATATATGTTTATTGATCTTGATTCATAATTATTTTTCGCACCGTTCAGAAAATTGGACTTTGCACAATTCCAAATAGATCTACTTTACATTCATATTTGTTTCTTCTAGTTTTTCATTTTCATATTCAACGCAAATATAAACCTATCAAAAAACTGATTTTTGATTATTGTTGTTTTCATTTAATAAAAGATGTAAAAACACTTTTTGTTCTATATATGTTTAGTGCCTCACTCAAATTATTTTTTGCTCCATCAAGAAAATTAAATTTCGCTCAACTCTAGATAAATTTACTCGCATTCACGTTTGTTTCTTATTCAATGCAAATGTGAATTAGTCAAATCAATGAGTTCTTATTTATTTACGTTTTCATCTAATAGGAGTATCTTCTATTCTACGGAGTATATATTTAATGGTCTTGGCTCACAATTATAATCTTTGTACCATCAAGAAAATTAGACTTCGCTCAACCCCAACAGACAGATTTACTTACATTCACATTTGTTTTTTCTTGTTTTTTGTTTCTTATTCAAAACAAGTGTAAATTAATCAAATCCATACTTTCTGTTTATCCAATACATGGGTGGCTCAACATGAGTGGAGTTCTAAAACAAAATTTCAATCAAAGATCAAAAATCTAAACAAATTCCTTATGTATTTATTTAAAATATTTTTTTCTTACCATTTTAGATGCAAGTTATTGCTTAATAATTTTAATGATTTCATCGAAAAAAATTTAACTTACAAATTATATTTCGGTCAATCTTGGTAAATTAACTCACAAGCGTTATTTTTTGTTTTACTTTTTAACGTAAATGTAAATTAGTCAAATCGATGAGTTCTAATTTTGTACGTTTTCATCTAATCGAAGAGACAATACCATTTTCTATTTTATATATGTTTAGTGATCCTGGCTTGAAATTAATCTTTGCACCACCAAAATATATTGGCCTTTTCCCCATCCAAAACAGATTTACTTGCATTTACATTTGTTTCTTCTTGTTTTTCATTTTCTATTCAACGCCAATACAAATTAGTCATATCAGTGAATTTAAATTATTATTTTTATGTTTTCATCTAATCAAAGAGATTAGAGCACTTTTTATTCTATATATGCTTGGTGGTCATGACTCACAATAATCCTTGCACCGATAAAAAAAATTGGACTTCATTCAATCCCAGACAAATTTACTTGCATTCATATTTGATTCTTGTTACTTTTCATATACTATTAAACACAAATAAAAACTAGTAAAAATTGTGGCTTTTGATTTTTTTATATTTTCATCTAATCAGAGAGACAAGGGTAATTTATATTCTATGTATGTTTAGTGGTCCTGACTCGCAATAGACCTTTGCACCATCAAGAAAATTGGATTTTGCCCAACCCTAGACAAATTAACCTACATTCACATTTGTTTTTTTATTTATTTTTTCGCTTCTTATTCAACACAAATTTAAATTAGTCAAATTAATAACTTTTGATTTTTAACGTTCCCATTTAATTGAAGAGATAAGAGCACTTCCTAATCTTATGCTTAGTGCGGTCCTGACTCACAATTGATCTTCTGCACCACCTAAAATAATGGACTTCATTCAATCCCAAACAAATTTATTTACATTCATCTTTTTTGTTTTTTTGTTTTCTATTGGATAGTCAAATGAGTAAATTTTAATATTTGATGTTTCGATTTAATCGAAGAGACAAGAACACAATAGTACTCATGTTTAATGATCATGACTCATAATTGCTTGTACAAAATTGATACACACACTCAACAAAAACAGTCTGAATTTCATTATTACACTATAAATCCAACTGTGCACCTAGATATTTCTCCAAAAATTTGGGGGACTTCCCTTTCCAATATTTCCAATTTAGATATCTTATCTCTTCATCTTAAATTTTGTGGGTACAAAGCTTGTCTGTCCAATGTCGAGAAAATGATCAAAATGATTCTTGATGTATAGGGGTTGAAGTATTTTGGTCCTTTATATATATCATCTCATCCAGATAGTCCTTAATGTATATGAAAAGATGATCAATTTAGTCCCTAGCCCTAAAACTAATCAAAAAAATAAAAAATCTTTTAAATTTAACAGTGGGTCCCACACTTGGTGGAACCCTTCTTCCTCCCTCTTTCTTCCGTAATCTCTTCTCCTCCATCTGTTTCTTCAACCATTTTTTTACAATTTTCAATTGATCTATTTTTGTTTCTACCGATAAAATCCTCTCATACAGACACAAAGTTTCTTAAGATTATTATTTTCTAGCTCTGTCCATTCAGTTTTAATCCTTTTATTTGAAAAATGGAATGAATAAAGATGCTGGAAAAAAATACTCGTAATTTTGAAAAGGATAAAACAAAAAGAAGTTACAACTTAAAAGGAATTGATTTATGGTGATCTCGAGGAGAAATAAAGTCGTTTAACTAATTTACTTGGTTCACATTTGTTTTAACGATCTTGATTTTCTTCTTATATAAGAAAATAGGAGTTGCTCAAATTTTTGTTCTGACGAAAGGTAAGAAATGAATGTATAGTGTGTATGATTTTTCTGACAAGGATACGGAGCATGACCTAGTGAAAGAAAGAAGTTGAGGAAGCAAGGTGCCATGGTGATGGTGAAAGAAAACAAATTGAGGAAGAAGGGGTTTTACTAATTTTTATTTTTTTTAAAAAAAGTTTGGCATGTTGTGGGACCATTGTTAAATTTAACCGTTTTTTAATTTTTTGGTTAGTTTTAGGGCTAAGAATTAAAATGATCGTCTTTTCATATACATTAATAACTATTTGGATGAGATGATATATATAATCAGTGGCGAATTTATATGTAAAAATTAGGTCACCCGAACTCGTGGTCCTCCGACTAAACTCGATATATTACTTGTATAATTATTAAAGAACATATTAAATAAACACTTGTTGAACCCGTTCTTAAAGTTGCTGGATGGTTCACTGGTTTGACAACCAAATTTTAACACCAAGGTCCTGAGTTCAATCCCAGCCAGCCACAATTCACTTCAATTTTTTAGTAACTAATAACACTCGTTTTTTCAAAAATAAATAAATGAAATTCTAAAGCAATGGTGCACCCGTTTTCTTGAAATCCTGGATTCGCCTCTGTATATAATATACCAAAATACTTCAACTCCTATACATCAAAGACCATTTTGATCATTTTCTCGTCCAATGTCCATATAATTATTAACTTTTTTTTTGGGTTTTCATTTGGGTGTTTAGAGTTCACATTAGAGCTCCAACTAATTCAGATTGCGCACTGTAAGGTTTATTCGATGGTGACGCTTCCAACAGGATTTTCTCCATATCCAGGGCTCGAACCTAAGACTTCTAATTGAGGGTGAAGCGCTCCCATCAGTATACCACAACCATAGCGGACCTAGGATTTTCGTTCATAGGGTTCAAAAAATAAAAGTATAAACGTGTAAATAAGCCAACAAAACAAAATTTCAAGGAAGTAGTAGTATATAGTTTTAGTGGCGGGCCCTTGATTTTTTTTGGGTTTAAAACCACACTTTTAGCATGTTTTATAAAATAAAAAAACTAATTTTTTTTGTGAAAAACGGAACTGAAAACTAAAAAAAAAAAAAAAAAAAAAAAACTGAAACTAAGAAAGAAAAAAATTAAACGCTTGAATAGGGATTCGAACCCTCGACGTGCATCTTAATTTCAAGAGACCTGCTGCTGGGCTATCAATTTCTCTTTGTCTTTAAGGGGGTTCAAAATATATATATATATATATACAAAAGATTTACCTTATATATACGGTGTAATTTTTTAGCAAGGAGGTTCGGGTGAAACCACTGGAACCCACGTGGGTCCGCCCCTGACCACAACCCATGTTGGTATGTACTTATTGTTGGGTTTTAGCAAGGTGTGAATGGGAAATAAGAATAGAAAATGGAAAGTGGGGGAACCAATTTTGGAGGGAAATGAAAAGTCATTGCAAAGTACAAATGTAAAGTCATTTTTACCTTATTGGTAGAAGAAAGAAAATTGTTGTCTTTATATTAGGAAACGCTTCCTTTAGTTCTTAAAGGGCTAAGAAGAAGGTGCCCCTCGCGCTGTCGTCATCGCTCGCTCGGCCTCAGCTTTGGATTTGGCAAATGATGTGATTGATTGGTTAATTCATTTCCTTTCTCTTATAAATTAATTCAAAATGTTATTAAATAACATAATTAATTTGGCGCAACTGAATTTATTTGAAATTTACGTGTAACGGTAATCCTTCCGAAAAGTCGTTACTTTTCCCAAAAGACACAACGTTCTGGAAAAAATGGGTCTGAACAGACGCGTTCCTTGCTGTAAATGGCTATAAATAAAAAGTCTTTTTCCATTTTTCAAACACTGAATTTTTTCCCTCTCTGCATACATTTTCTTACATAAGCAAAATTGTCAATCGACTGAGTGTGTGTGTGCTCTTGTTACTGTTCTTGCGTTCGCTGAAGTTATTGAAATTTGAGTAACAGGTTAATCCATTTTTATCTTGGGAGGAATTAATCTGCAACCTTGGGTACAGTGAGGGGATTAAATTTCTTAAGGAAACACAATGATTTATGTGGACTCATATTAAAAACATTCTGTCTATTTCATCTATTTTCTGTTTCTGTATTTTTAACTAACCTGAATACGAGAGATAACACTTATTAACTTAGAATGCAAACAAGACTAAACAATAACAAGACCAAACAAAGGACCACATCACAGAAAGGTCCTTAAAGAACAGTACTTAGAAGTTGGAGCAACTCATTCATCTTTCATTCTCATGAAAGGAATGGAGCCTACCTTGAAAGTGAAAATGTTTTAATTAGATACATAGGACCACCTAGCTAACTAGATTCTTTTTTGGGTTTGGCTTGTTATCCTTGTTGAAGTTTTGACAAATGAGTCAAAAATCACTACAAAACACATTTTTTAAAAGGGAAAAAGGATAAATATATCCAAGAAATGACGTAAATAGTATGTAGATATCCTCCGTCATACTTTTGGGACATTGGTGCCCCTACCGTCCAAAAGCTAGAGTATATATGCCCTTCACTCTAACGGAAGACTAAATAGGGACACATGGCGCAATATTATCCGTTGATCCGATATTTAATAAATATCGGGTCGGTGGATAAGATTATGACACATGCATGTCCGTTAGTATAAAAGATATATATGATTTAGTTTTTGGATGACAGTGTCATCAATGTCCTCAAAGTATGCCAAAAGGTATCTGCATACAATTTACGATAGTTCGGGATATATTTATCTTTTTTCCCTTTTTAAAAATGGAGTGATATTGTTTGTTTTGGAAGAAATTCATATAATTATTTTGGGTTTAATTGAACTTGATGGTTTATCGAAGACAGCATTTTCATCTTCATAAGGGATAAAATATATGTATACACATTACACCATCCTCGAAAATATCATTTATGACATTGCACTAGATATCTTGGTGTTATGTTATATGTCTTTGACGTTTATCCCTGTGTATTAATTCTTGGGCAATCATTATCTAATGAGCTACTTTTTATTTGACTATAATAATCTATAAACACAAAATACTTAATTCCTCACTAATTATATCAATCTATTCCAAAGTTATTAAACCCAACCTTTCGTTGATCAGTACATAAAAACATCCTAGTTTACAATTTTATAAGCAGTGACAACCAGAATTTACACTTAAAAATTCAAAATATAACAAAGTAATAAACATTTGAAAAAAGTCAAAGGGCTTTGATATATCTACTATATATGTAAAAACTAACTTTGACCTTATATATATAATTTTCCAACAAAAAATTTCAAATGAGTCTCTTACGATATCGTAGCTCGCCCAAATTCGTAAGAGCAGTAAAAATAAAATCAATATAACATCCTCACGACGAGAGGTGGGATAATAATCACTCGAGCTAATATAAATAAAACTAAAAAAGGTTAAAACATTAAATAAAGAGATAACATATTTTACTACTATATAATAAGAAGCTATAAGCACATAATTTTTTAACGACATGTGTTCTTGAGTTGTGCTTGCAATCAAAGGTGATTTGCTCGAAATGTGCGGGTGACACTTCTAGCTAGAAGCAGACAATTGTTCATCAACATGCTAATATTTAGTCGAGGGTATTTTTGAAAAATTTAATGATCTCCCTGTTTTAAGTTGTTTATCTTATTTTCCTTTTAAATTTATTATATTTTGGAAAAATACATTAAAAGTACTATAAATCACAATAATTAACAACTTAAAATATCCTACTATATATTTTAAAGTTACATAAAAAATACTATAAATAATTAACAACTTAAAATATCTAAGAACATATATTAAATTATTAGCTCTTGAAATTCTATCTGTGTCACGTAAATTAGGAAAGAGAGAGTAACGTATATTATTTGAAAATTACTTAAAAACTACTATACATTACAATATTTAATAATTTAAAATATTTAAAAACGTATAAAAATTTGGTTCTCTCCAAATTTTATTCTTGTTACGTAAATTGAGACAAAGAGAATAATACATATTATTTGAAAATGACATAAAAGGTATTATAAATCATAATAATTAATAAATTTTAATATTTTAAAAAATAAAATAAAATAATCCCGTATGTCCAGTATTACTGCTGTAATATCAAATCAAACTGTTTATAAGATACCACCTGCGAAATGTCGTTTTGTTGTTATTGACAAAATGGCATTATTAATTTACTATGACCTACCGATTAGGGTTGTGATGAAACGGTAAATATTCTTTCTTTTTTAATTAAAGGTTTTGAGTGTGAGTACTCTCCTCATGTACGAAATTGTCTTTGTTAGCAAACACTTTACTCCCCGTGTGAAACTTTCCCCAATACAGAACTTTCAACACAAATTCAAATCTAATCAGACTCTAGTATGAATACCAAACTTCAAAGGAGCGATCAAAACAATGATAATAATTTACTATGACCTATAGGGCCATATTCAACTTATAATATATTATTTTCCGCTATGATAGCAATTAGCACATAAATTATTTATTGAGTGCGATTACAGCTCCGAACTACTGCTCAATCAATGTAGAGATTATCCAGTAATCCCGCCGTCCTATATTTACTCTCATATTTCGATTCTCGATAGTTAATTTGATTAATTTTAAAAAAATTAAAATTATAAATTAGATATATAAAAATTACACAAAAAATATTATAAGTTATGATTCTTCTCATATCAATATAATGAAATTTTTTTTAAAAAAATATTACAATAACATATCTAATATAATCCCATAATATTTAATTTGGATTGCCTCTTGAAAATAAATATATATTAAATTTTAAGCAATTTAAACGAAATTTCTAATGTCAGAGTAGTATTTTAATGAATAATTTCTAACGTGACCAAGAATCCTCTCCCCAACAACCAAGAGAAGTAATTTAGAACTACCATAGTTCTAGGTTGATCAAATTCACTTACAAGTCAAATTGTTTGTGAATTTTTTCCCCTTTTGTTAGCTTTCAATTAAAAAAAATTGATAAGATTTTTGGTTATTTAATTAACTCCTTAATTTTCATAAAAACTTGTTGATGTAATTTGTATGTTGTGTATTTCTTTTTCTTTTTGATTTTCAATTTGAAATTAATAGATAAGATCACTTTATGTATTGTAATTTACATGCCACTTCTCCTTATTTTAGTTCTCTCCCTTAGAAAATAGAGTTGCTTGAAAACAAGTTCAGAAATTACATAGATGAGTGTAGAGACCATCGATGTACTACTTGAGATGAGTACTCGTCGTTTCTATAATTTAAATTGTGCAAAAAAAAAAAGAAGACACATGCTCAACGTACTTAAAAAGATTATACGTACATGTAAGAGGATTATATTAAAGAATAGTTCATTATTATTACTGTCGATTTATCGGATTGAGAGGATGTCCAGTGTTGCATTACTATTACTGTCGATTTATTGGATTGAGAGGATGTCCAGTGCTGATGCATAAGAGGTTGGTTGTAGATGGTTTTAGAGAGGTATAGGTAGGGTGAATAAGTATTGAGGAGAAGTGATTAGACAAGATAAGACATGACAAAACTTTGGTTTACGAATGATATGACCTTAGATATGAGGTTATGGAAGACACAAATTAGGATAGAAGGTTAGTTATATAGTCAAGAATTGTCTTGCTTATCTTTCCGTACTATTAGTCACAATATTACTCTTATAGTTTCTTGTCCTTTGAGTTTGGTTACTATCTAGTATTATTTTTTATACTTTGTTTGTTGTATTATCTTGTTGTGATAACCATTCATGAGGATTTGTCAAGTTATCTAGAGTACTTTGCCATGATTTTTTCATTTTCATTGTTTGTTTTTTCGTGTTGCTTTGGACTTATTTTTTCTTGAGGTGAGAGTCTATTGAAAACAGTCTCTCTACCTCCAAGATAACTATAACTTATGTGTACACTCTATCCTTCCCAAATCTCACTAGGTGGGCTTACACTGAATATGTTATTGTTATTAGGGGTGTTCGCGATTTGAATAAAAATCGATTCAAATAGAAAAATCGAACCAAACCGATTAAATAAATCAATTTTATTTGGGTTTGGTTCAATTTTAGATTTTTAAAAACTGATAGCATTTGAGTTGGCTATGATTTTGTTCAAAAAAACCGAAGAAATAACCAACCGAACCGACAAATTATATACATATATTTTATTATTATACATACATAATATATTATTTTTGTAAACAATTTTTAAAATCTTATACATATATTTTCATCAAAATTTATTTATAATTTACTTATAATTTATAAAAGCAAAAATGTCCAAGATGAGAACATTTATCTTATTGGTTTCATGTATATAAGTGTATGTGACAATTTTTTGTGGGATTGAAAATGTCACTATCTCTTCCTTCTAGGCCAAAAATTCATAGTAAATTCAATGATCAAAAGTTATGTAATGGCCAATCATTCTAACTATTTTTCGTTTTAAATGGATTATTGTCACTTTTTTCACGTTTTGAATGAAGTGTTTCTTTTATTTTTGTATATGGTTAATAACCGAACCAAATCGAAATCGATAACAACTAAACCAATAAATATATATTATATTTGGTTTGGTTTTGATAATTTTAAAATCGACTAAGTTGATTTGGTTTTGATTTTGACCAATAACCTATCCAAACCGACCCGTGAACACCCCTAATTGTTATTATGTGTATTTCAAATACACCTCCATTTTTCTCAACCTCAGTAGGTGGAATTACACTAAATAATGTGTATTTCAAAGTTTGTAATAATAAGTAATTATAATTATTTATTTATAAAAGATAATCAAGATATGCAACTTGTTAATATTACGTCTTATGATATTCAAATATCTTATTTCTGAAAAAAAAAATTATTTTTAAATAATTTTCACAAATTGTAAGATTTTTCATGTTTACTAGTAAAAGTACTATTTTCGTTATCCAAATTTCATGTCAAAAAAATTTCAATATCAATTTCAAATCATGACCAAATTGATCCTTGTTCAATTTTTTCAGTCAGCTTGAGTAGCCCATATCTATGTACCTCAAAGAAACGGCCCAATTAGCCAGGCTCTACCAGCCAAGCCCTAATATCATCGTCTTCGATGAAAAACCCTAAGCAGCACGTCAGGGAGCTGAGTTTTGTAGTTAAGGGTTTAGAACAGTCTCTACTGGCTCCCGCTAAAGGTACATGTTTGAATCTACTCTTTTTCTCATTTGATTTCTAATTTTAACTCCAATTAGATATACATTTTAGATTGTGTTCAGTAATAAGCTTCATATGCCGTTGGAAGCTTGAAAAAAAGTAGTTTAATGGCTGAATATTCTACTAGTTAGATTTCATGGTTGAGTTTCAGAATTATGAGGCTTGGTTGTGGTTGTTAACATATTTGCTGTATAGATGGCTCATTTTATTTGTGGATTTTGCTGCATTCCTTTGAAGTTATGGGAGTCATAGTTGTAATAATTATATTAAGGTTTGAGTATAAGTGATATCTTTTTATTGTTTTTTTGAGCTGAATGCATATCGTAAACAACCTCTACATGTGCGTACACTTTACCCTTCCTAGACCCTGCCTGTGAGATTACACTGGGTTTGTCATTTTTGTTTGAATGCTAAGTGACAGAGGAGGTAGCTCCAGCTAGAAATTTTGCAGGATTTTGGATTATATAGGATTTGTTTTTGAGATAATGGTAGTGGTTGTCTGTGCCAGTTTGTTCGACGAATGCATAGTATTTAGGCAGAGGGGATGTTAGGTAATGTAGGTTGTTGAAGAATCAAAACTGATTTGCTATATAAAATGAAGCTATCAACGAACTTCCTATAAGTAATTGCAGTTGGAAATCATGTAAGCAGTAAGATTTTGGCCTATGTTTTAAAGGATTTTTTAAAGATTATGGCGTCGGTTTTCTAGGGCAGTTTGTTCGACTAATCCATAGGCTACAAATCAAGTTTTGGGCAGATGGGGATGGGACATATGCTTAGAGCCACAATTATTCATGTTGAGATAGTTAGAGCTAGCTGTAAGGGCGAATGGCTTGGTACTTAACTTGATAACCATGAGCTTAGCCGCAATGATGTGACATTTTAGGTTTGACTGTAAATTCAGGTGTTAGATTTATATCGTTTACTAGTACTGTTTATCTACCTGGAATCTCGTGATGCAACAGAAACCGAAGTGATGCGAGTTGAAGTATCAAAATTGATTTGCATGAGAAAACTTAATCAATGAATTTCTGTTGCATATATTCCTGCTAGTAGAGATACCTGATCTGTTTTACTTAGTCTGGACTTGGAATTGCCAATGCAGCAGATGTGGCAAAAAAAGGTGACCCCAAAGCCCAAGCTGTCAAGGCTGTGAAGTCGGGATCAACCTTTAAGAAGTCGTCCAAAAAGTTACATTTCATTGGCCTAAGACATTGAAGAAGGACAGAAATCCCAAGTATCCCAGGATTAGTGCACCTGGAAGGAACAGACTTGATCAGTACCAAATTCTTCAATGTCCTCTTACCACCGAGTCTGCAATGAAGAAAATTGAGGATAATAATACACTTGTATTTATTGTTGACATTCATGCTGACAAAAAGAAGATTAAGGATGCGGTGAAGAAAATGTATGACATCCAGGCAAAGAAAGTCTATACGTTGATCAGGTAAACCACTTTCTTCTTGCTCTATGTTTTATGTTTTTTTTGTTTGGTCAATAGGCACATTAGTTGTTCTCTACTTCTCTTAGCCTCGAGTTCTTTAACAGAGAACGGTAGCTGCACATCTCTATTTCGTACACCATTCTCCCGATAAGGTTGTTCCAATAATCTCAAAAACCTCAACTTTTAAGCTTAGTTTTATGGTAATTTGTGCATTAAGCAATTTGTCTCATTATTCTGCTTCTCCTAGTTTGCATTAACACTTTCATATCTCAGCAATGCTTTAAATTTCCCAGTATTATGCTGTTTCTAATTGTTCAATCATATCTAAGCTCATGTATTTGTTATCCTGGTTCAGGCCTGATGGAACCTGCGTGAGGTTGACGCCCGACTATGATGCTTTAGATGTGGCAAATAAAATTGGAATAATCTAAACGCGTTAAATGGTTTGTATTTTCTGAGTATGAGAGTTTACAACTTTTGAATTGAAGGTATCCAAATATTATTCAATCCCAGTGGTTTGGGCTTGGGGCTTCCATGTTGGAGGTCTCAAGTTCGAAACCCCTTGCCAGCGAAAGCAAGGGGTTTGCCTTTTGGGTCGAGCTCCCAGTGCGGGTTACCTCTCCTATGTGATTTGCGAGCTATTGCATAGGAGCGGGGGTTTTACCCTCTGCACACCCAAAGTGTAGCGGCTGCGGGTTTCTCTTGTCATAAAAAAAAAAATTATTCAATTTTGACAGTTAGAGTTACAAAATGTACTGCTCCATATAAGACTTCCAAACTATCACTCTTACGGCTCTCACAATGTATTTTCATCATCTTAGCATGAAGAAAGTCAGTGATTTACAAAGAACTAATTACGTTGATAAATTTTAAGAACAGTTTAAATACTTAACATTGATATTTGAACTAACTGAGATATTGAAATAGTAACATTTGTATACTTTATAAGTGTAATTTACTCAATTTTTAACTTTGCAGTTATTTTTCTTAATTTAACTTCATGTCCAAATTACTTTTCGATTTCAATTCAAAATCACCTATCGAGACCTTAAATTAAAAGTGTCAAGAAAATATTTTAAAACTAAAGAAGAAGAAAACTTGATACAGAATTAGTACTTCAAAGTTTGTTAGGTTATTTCATTTAAACACTCCAAGCTGAACTCAATTTCAATCAAACATCTTAGCTGTTAATAAACTGTTTCAACTAGGCACTTTCAATTTAAAATTTGATTTTCTTTTGTGTGTATTCTTATGAGATACTTAAGTTAATTATATAAAATATTTTATTTCTTCTAATTATATACATATTTGCTTGTAGGAAAAAAAGTCTTGAAGTATATTCGAATTTTGATCAAAATTGTTGCAACAATCCCTTGCCCTATTTAATAGTGTATGCAATATTTATGATATCCACGTGGACACTTGTATATCTTTAAAATACATTATTAAATAGTGCAAGGGTAATATGTCCTGCTCAAAGTTTGAGATTGTTACAGCAATATCGATCAAAGTTCGGATATATTTTGAATCTTTTTTCCTTGCCTGTAAGTATTAAAAATCCAATCAATTTCTACTTGACGCACGTATATAAGAAAAGGAGACTCATATCTTGTGTTATTAACTTAATCATTTTATAAACAAATGAAATGAAGGCAAAAGTCTTTTTCAAAACTTTGACTTTTATGTCCTCTAATTTTGGATGTGTATAAATAGACACTTAAATTTGTATAAAATTAAATAAATAAACATATATGTCCTATGTGGAATCCTATCTAGCAAATTAAATAAATAAACATATGTGTCCTATGTAGAATTCTATCTAGTAATTTGTGTCCATGTGGTGTCCTACATGTATTATGCCACGTAAGTCTTGTGTGTTTATTTATGCAAATTTAAAATTGAAGCACATAAATGTGAAATCTATATATATATATATATATATATATATATATATAGCTGGATGTTCAGCCTGCTGATGTGGCATGCCCCAATGATCAGGAAGCCTATTTATCTATTTTCTTATATTTTTGGAGGATTTTTGCCCTATTTTCAGACGTAATTGATTTTAATTAGTTACCGTTTAATTTCCTCAATTTAAGGCTATAATAATAAATGGGTTTAAATTAATTAAATTTTGAGAAAGAGAAAGCTACCATTTAAAATTCCAATTTATAATTGTAATTAGTAGCTCTTAACCGTTTCCTTAAATTAAGGCTATAATAATTGGTGACATCGTTTACAATTCTAAATTCAGAATTAATGATTTTCAACATCCAAAATATTAAGGTCCTCTAAATTCATACTTTACTATTTAATTTTTCATTAATCTTTTCATTCTCTTTATAAATTTCTTTGGATTTGATTTGATGATTTGCTAATACTATTTTAATAGTTAATAGAAAAGATGTCTAACTTTATATTGTCTAATTTGGCAGGAAGTTCAAAATGATTTGAAAAGATCTTCCCATGGAAATTATATCATTTTTTATGGAATATTGTGAAGGTGAGAACAACGTCTGAACTTTGGTTATCATGCAAAGTTACATATTGTTCTTATAATTTATATATTTTTTGGTTTTATATATTGTATTTGGTATCCACATTGCAGCCTGATTATATATGGATTCACAACTCTCAAGGCTCCATTCGGAGGGAGCACTTCCTACTAAGGAGTTTTTTCGTACTCAAGATTCGACAAGACATCTGATTAAGGGAATAACAGTCTTTTCCAGTACACCTCATCTTTTCATGTTTACTTATAAATTTTTACCTCCGAGTAAATGCAACATTTTAGTTTTATTATGAAACATATGTTAATTCATGCGTAGAGTATATTTC
>JAJOOO010012657.1:0-15087 GCA_029582685.1 Solanum piurae | reverse complement strand
ACATCACAAACAATTAATCACATTGCCTTTTATTACACCTTATTCATCATTAGAATTAATCAATGTGGACAAGTCAACCCATCACCAAGTCTCATTACCCCCAAACACATATTACAAGGAAATACACGAATTTCATACACTTAACAAGGGTTTAGTAATCCACTTGCTTCAAATAATCGAACAATCACTGTGAAACTTGAGTCTTCTCCCTTTTCGTTGTACTTCCAACTCAAATCAATCTATTCACATTAATAATCACGATAAGATTTCGAAAGTAACAACACCCATATTACTATAGGTCTAGCCTAGACCCAAAAACTCATCCGAATTTATAATCAAGTTCCTAGATCTTGATGTCAACTGTCAATTAACATGTCAACTCTCATATTTTCCAAGTTTCAAGTCTAGAATTATATTCTAATTTCTCCAATATCATGAATCTAAAAATATTCAAATAATACAATACATATAGTTTTTAATTAGATCTATCAATATATCACAACTTTGGTAATAATGTGGTACCATATTTTTAATTGGAGTCACAGGAAGAACGAAGGAAAAATATGTGTCCAGCAACCAACTAGGACGTCTACTACTTAAATTCCATTATTCCTCACTTAAATCTCCCAAGGACCGCTCACTGTACAATGATTACCACCTAATCATTATTCAATGATTGCACTCTAAACCCATTTTTCTACTTATATTCCAATTTTAAATATAATTTTTTTGTCAAACCCACCTTCCTTGATTATCTTTCATAGCCAGTATTAATTCTAAACAATCATAGCAGCTCATTAATTATAAAAGAGATGAACAATTGCATCCTTATTAAGTTAGGGTCATTACCTGGACGAAGTGCATCGACGGCGGAGGTGAGTATTCCAACCCTTTATATTTCTTTTTTTCTCGGCTGCGTGAACTGCTGTTGTTCACAACAGCCAGCAACATTTGCCCTTTTATTTCTTTTTTATTATTTATTTATTTTTCTTTTCTATTATTATTAGCAACAAAATAATCTTTTATTAAATCTGAAATTCATGTCACTCATTCTTATAAGTCATAAATTATTTATAAAAGCTACTAAAAAGGGCTAATATAAAAATAATGAGTAAAATTCATAAAACGACTAAGAGGATTGTTACATTTTGACCATGCATGCATACATAATTGTTTGTTTTGTGTCAGTATTTTAACTATATATAAATCTAGCCAAAACAATAGAAATGAGTTATAGCTCGATCTTTGGTCCTTGTAAACAATATCAATGATGACAAATTCAATTATAAGTTGCAGATTCAACTAAACTTATTGCTTTATGGTCAAATTTATGTACACATTTGAAAAACAAGTATAGATAGAATTAGAAATAAACCACTGTTGAATTCAATTAGTATTATATATGGACCCTTATTGTAAGTTGATTAAGTAGCAAAATAAAGACCAAGTGTGTTATGTGTACTAAGCATTGTACTGGAGAGAAAAAAACATAGTAGATATAGCAATAATATTATCAGAGAAACTGACTTTTCAAATATGTAATTAATTTTGTGTCATTGTTGCCAGTCCACTTTTGTCCCAAATAATTCAATCATCCAATAATAGGAACAGAAATAAATATAAAAATTATATTGTTTGTTTATTTGTCTGTTATTTAAGTCAATATTTATTTCTTATTTCCAGCTAGATTTTCATTTTTTAATTATATACCAAATTTAAAGTTAGAAATATAAGATTGAACATTGTATTAGTGAAAATATACCGATGTAAAAGACTCTTTGATCCGACACGTGAATAGCATAGACAAGGTCGGCTCCAGGCCGGAAAGCCACTAAAGTTTTTGCTTTAGGCCCCCCAAATTTAAGGCCCTATTATTTTGTTATATTTATATATAATAGAATAATTATATTTTTAAAACTAATTGATGTGAAAGAGTTTAAATACAAAATTTAAAATATTTCATGTTAATTATAAATTCAAACACAAATTATTTAAGCTTTTCATGAAAGGGTAATATTTTAAACTCCATGACAAGTACGCCAAATCAATATGGATAATGATTAAACACTTTTATTATTAAAAATAAAAATATATAAATTATTTAACTCCCATACAGTAATATGAAGAAAGTAATAAACAATATTGTATTAAATTTTATATTCGCTTTTTCTTTTTATGAATTTGATAGAGATTATTCAAATAAATTACCCGAATCTTATAATAACCATATAATAATTAAAGATGGTTCATCCATTATCATTAAAAAAATATAAAAAATAAAGTAAGTATTTATATTAAATAAAGTTAAGGCCACCTAAGAAAATTGGCTATTAGCCACAAATATCTTTGAGCCATCCTGATCATAGAGGATAACAATCAACCCCAAGTAAGAAATAATCAGTTGAATCGGAGCTACGAAATAAGTGGATAGCCTCTTGCATGTTCGTATATCTAGAAATAATTTTAAAAAAATCACTCTAAAAACAAGTGGGGATAAGGGTCTGAAAAATACCTCAACTTTGGTCGAATTTGCTGTTGCGATACTAAGCTTTCATGAGGTCCTATTACCCCTGAACTATTTAATAGTGTATTTTAAAGGTATATATGTGTCCACGTGGACACATTACTATTTATAATTTTGCATTATTTTTTATGTCCACGTGGGCAAATATATATGTTTAAAATACGATATTAAATAGTCTAGGGAGGTAATAGGTCCTCATGAAAATTTAGTACAAATTCGATCAAAGTTTGAGTATTTTTCAAACCCTTATCCCAAACAAATGGTAAAATCCTTTTAAAGGAATTAAAATTAAAAGAGAAACGCCAAGTTTTATTTTTTCATTTTGTAGCATAAGTTAGATATCAAGAGGAAGTAAATAACTGCCTATTTTACGGTGCTTATAAAGGCGGGTGATGCAGATAAATTTTTTTTAAGGTAAACAATGTCAATATTTATTTTGGGAAAAACCTTATTCATACGTAATATTGTATTAAGGCTCTTCTTGAAAAATGTCAAGTTTTATTTTTTTCACTTTGTAATATAAGTGAGTTATCAAGAGGGAGCAAATAGTTGCCTATTCTGCAAACGCTTATTCTCAAAAGACGTTTTCATTATTGTTAACACCCAATTTTTGTCTAAAATTTTTAAAATTTATAACTTTTAAGTTTTATTTATTTAATAGTTTAAAATATATTTTTTATAATTTTAAATAAGTTTATTGATATTTATCCTTATTTGTAGAAAAATTAGAATTTTTTATCAGTTAATTTTAATTACATTATGTGTTGTCATAACCCGTTGATTACGTTCAAATATTTGTTCATCTTTGATTAAATTATTATTTCTATTAAATTGCATTTTTTGCATGCTATTGGTTACATTTATTACATTTTTTTAATATTGATTTTATTCGTTACATTTGTTAATATTTATTTTGATACTTTGCATAGTCTAAAAATTCATTCAAATATAAATAAGATTTCGTACACAGATATTTTATTAACTAGTGATTTCAACTCATGATTTTTAGATAATGATATTATACTAGAGGGAATTTTTTATTTTTTATTTAACCTATTTCTTAGTCATTAAGTTAGAGATGGTGAAAAATTTCAAAATGTGTAAACCCTAAATTATATTCTCAAAGCTGCCGCCACCCTCCTTCCTCATCACCTCCCAAACTCCATTTCCGGCCAGCTTCAACCACCAAAAATCAACCTTCAAAACCCCTTTCTTTGTTTTCCCATTTTTCCAACCAGAACCAGTCCCAAAACCGACCAGACCGAAACCTTCTTCATTTCCCCCCTTTTTCCAGTGAAATAATCACCGGTAACGACCCACCAGTCCAACAACCACACAAACGCCTCCAAACAGCCGCCTCAAACCACAAGATCACCACCATGGCTTCACCAGTAGCTCCGGCGAGGAGCGATCGAACCAGCCCCTTTCATTTTTGTTTGTTTTACAGATCTCACGTGAGACAGAAGCTCGACGCCATCTCCGGCGAAAAACCCAAATGTGGATGGAATATCTCATTTCCGGTAACATTTTCGTGGCTATTTTATGTGTTTCTTTTTTTTATTGGAATAAGTATCAAATGATTAATTTGTTCATCTATGTCCTAACTGTTATTTTAGATTGTTATTTTCACTCTTTAATTAATTTTATCTTAATCTTTGTTGAAACTATTCGATTCTGTTTCGATACCATTGTTATATTAAATGGGTTGATTTTTACACTCAAGTGAGTTGAATGGCCTGTTTAATAATGCTTTGCTTCTTGTTGTTAAATGTGTTTATTTACTTATTCTTTTATTTATTATTATATTATTCATTTTATGTGAGTTTGACCATGAGTTACTGTTAGTGCCTTCTTTCAATCATTATTATTCTTTCAATTTTCATGGTTAATTATCATATTCTAAAAAGATTGCATATTATGTTTTTGTTTCCTTGTGACATTAAGCCATGTTGTTCCATTCATGATTATTAGACTATTTTCATTTATGTTTTCCTTTTATTTTATTACATTGTTATTATTTGGCTGTTAACTAATTTTAATTGGGTTTTTTTTAGTTTTTTAGTTCAAAGTTTGCTTGTTAAGTTGATTGTTATTTTTTTATTTTTTTATTTAATGCCCAGTAAGTTGTTTCAGTTACTGTTTGTCAATTGTTGCATATTATTTTATGTTTACATTTGTTAGTTTCATAGGATTTGATGTTTAGATTATAAAGTTGGCCAATTAAAAATCTCTCTGTCAGTTTTGGAGTTCTCCCTATTTTAAAAGACGAAAATTTAGTTTAGGTGTATATATTTTGTTTGTTAAAATTGGCCGATAAAGAAATTATCGTCGATTTCCAAGGTCTCCCATGTTAATAAGACGGATTTTTATTTTTAAGTTAATATTTGATTCATTTATTTTTGTTCATAAATATTTAGTACTAACACTTTTACTAAGTGTCTTTACAGGTACCCTGGAGTCGCTTCCCATTGAAGATATTCGAATAAAGTTCGAAAACTATATTCATTATTATGTATATTATTAGTGATAGGCAAACATTAAGTCGTTTCTCATATTACTTGTTTACTTTATTACTTGTGTACATTGCATGTTTATTATAGTTGTATATTATTGTTATCTCCTCCTCAATTTGAAAAAAATGAATTCAGTCGGAACTTGTGGATTTCGAAGGATGCCTAACACCTTCCCTTCACAATAATTTGAACCCCTTACCTAGAATCTAATGGTTTCGTAGATCATTTAATTGGTTTCCTAGTTTTTCCTAAAATTATGTGGTGGATCCTTTAAAATTCATTTATTCTTTAAATTCTTTCAAAATTGAGTTAATTGATTATTTTTTGAGTCACCGCGATGTTTCGCCCTATTCGAATATAGTAGGAATGTAAAAAATTATTTATTCAAATTATATACCAAACTTTAAGTTAGCAATATGATATTGATGAGTACTGTATTAGTGAAAATATATCGAAGCAAAAGACTATTTGATCCGACACGTGAATAGCACAGACAAGGCCGGCTCCTGGGCTGGGGCAGTCACTAAAGTTTTTGCTTTATGCCCCCAAAATTTAAAGCCCCATTATTTTATGTTATATTTTTTTCTAAATTATAAAATAATTATATTCTTTAACTAATTTATGAGAAAGAGTTTAAATATAAAATTTAAAGTATTTCACATTAATTATAAATTCATGAACAAATTATTTAAGCTAAGGGTAATATTTAAACACTCTATGACAAGTACAACAAATCAATATGGCTAATGATTAAATACTTTTATTATTTAAAAAATCAAAAAAATTATTTCACCCCCAAACGGTAATATGAAGGAAGTAATAAACAATATTGTATTGAATTTTATACTATTTACTTTTTCTTTTTATGAATTTGATAGAGATTATTCAAATAAATTACCCGAATTTTATAATAAACATATAATTAATATATAAGATGGTCCATACATTATTAAAAAAAAGAATATAATATTTATATTAAATAAAGTTAAGGCCTCTTAATAAAACTTGCTATAAGTCACAAATATCGTTGAACCACCCCTGAGCACAAAGAGGACAACAGTCAATCACAAGTAAAAAACAAGTAGATAAAATTCTTTTTAAATTAATTAGGACCTAGGGATAGAAGCGTTAAGTTTTATTTATTCAGTTTGTAACATAAGTCAGGGAGCAAACAATTGCCTATTTTGGAAAAAATCTGGCTCGTACATAATATAGTACCAAGGCTCTTCTTGAAATAGGTCAAGTTTTATTTTTTTACTTTATAACATAAGTTAGTTATTATTAAGAGGGAGTCAACAAATGTCTATTCTGCAAACGCTTATTTTCAAAGACGAGTGGTACACAAAAAGAATTCAAGATAAAAAAATCTCAATATTTATTTTGAGAAAGACCTCACTCAAACATAATAAAGTATTAAAGACTTTTCTTGAAATAGATGGGCAAACAACCAATCCAATAAGTCTTGAAATTGGTATTGATTGTCTGTGAATTCCAAATATAACAAAATAGATAAAAGAAACTCTTGAGTCTGGAGTATATGCTCTCAATAATTGGCCACGTGTAAAAAATGATTTTGCAAAATCACCGTTAAAAAATAATGACATGAATGAGTCTTTTCTTAAACGGTAATGGCATGGATGAGCCAAACTTTTAACGAATAGCATAAATGAGTCTTTTCTAAAAGTTCGATGACATATTTGAGCCTTTTCCCTTCATTTTATTATATTTAATCGTCATAAGATCTTCTCCTCCTTGTAATGGATCGAGGAGATCATATCCATTATTAAATAATTTATCTTGTAAATTCTTTCAGATACCCATAATTAGGTACATTTGATTATTCTACTAATTTCATGTCAAAATCATTATTCATCGTCATTTATTATTGTTCTTCATCAAACGGACATGAATAACTAACAAGATTTTCTGCATATTTTCATCCTGTGCTACTTATGATCTAATTATTTATTTCTATTTTGTTATTACATTATTTTTTTTATAATGTAATAACAAGTACACCAAATCAATATGGATAATGGTGATCTACTTTAGTAGATCATATGGATGTAGAAAAAGCAACTAATTTGGATGAAATAGAAACATCTCTTTTCCATTTCTATTTATCCAGTTCATATCTTTGTTTCGTGTGTTCCTGGGAGGAATTCGATCTCGGAATACCACCTAAATAAGGAATTAGGACCTAGAAAGAGAAACATCAAATTTTATTTTTTCACTTTGCAACATAAGTTAGTTATCAACATGAAGTAAATAACTACTTATTTTGCGAAGCTTATTTTAAAATGCGGGTGATGCACATAAAAAAATTCAAGGTCAGAAATCTCAATATTTATTTTGAAAAACACCACATTCATACGTAATATAGTATCAAGGTTCTTCTTGAAAAAGGTCAAGTTTTATTTTTTTTCACTCTGTAATATAAGTACGTTATCAAGAGGGAGCAAATGGCTGCCTATTCTGTAACGTTTATTCTCAAAGGCGTTTTTATTATTTATTCAAATTATATACCAAACTTCAAGTTAGAAATATGATATTGAGCACTGTATCAGTGAAAATATATCGAAGCAAAATACTATTTGATTCGACACGTGAATAGCACCGACAAAGTTGGCTCCAGGGTGGGGGAAGCCACTAAAGTTTTTGCTTTAGGGCCCCCTAAATTTAAGGCCCCATTATTTTGTGTTATATTTTTTTTTCTAAATTATAAAATAATTATATTCTTTAACTAACTTATGTGAAAGAGTTTAAATATAAAATTTAAAATATTTCTGTTAATTATAAATTCAGGTACAAATTACTTTTTAAGCTTTTCAAAAAAGGATAATTTTTAAACACTCTATGACAAGTACAACAAATCATTAAACATTTTTATTATTTAAAAAATCAAGAAAATATTATTTAACTCTCAAACAGTAATATGAAGGAAGTAATAAACAATAGTGTATTGAATTTTATATTCACTTTTCCTTTTTATGAATTTGATAGAAATTATTCAAAAAATTAAATAAAAAGAGATAATAATTATATTAAATAAAGTTAAGTCCTCTTAATAAAATTGGCTATAAGTCATAGATATCGTTGAGTCATCCCTGAGCATAGAGAGGACAACAATCAACCCCAAATAAAAACATTCAGCTGACTTGATGCAAAGAAATTGGTGGACAAACTCTTACATGCTCGTATATCTAGAAAGAATTAAGAAAATAATTCACTCGAGAAACAAATAGATAAAATCCTTTTACAGGAATTAGGACCTAGAAATAGATACGTCCAAGTTTTATTTTTTCACTTTGTAACATAGGTTAGTTACTAAGAGGGAACAAATAACTGCCAATTTTGCAGCGCTTATTCTAAAAAATGAATAATGCACCTAATAAATTCAAAGTTAGAAATCTCAATATTTATTTTAGGAAAAACCTCACTCGTACATAATATAGAACAAAGGCTCTTCTTGAAATAGGTCAAGTTTTATTTTTCACTTTGTAACATAAGTTAGTTATCAAAAGGGAGCCAACAACTGCCTATTTTACGAAGCTTATTTCAAAAGGCGGGTGATGCACAAAAAGTATTCAAGATCAGAAATCTTAATATTTATTTTGGGAAAGACGTCACTCAACCGTAATATAGTACTAAAAACTTTTCTTGAAATAGATGGGCGAACAACCAAGATTTTCTACATATTTTTCACTCTGTGTTATTTTCGATCTAATTATTTAATTCTATTTTGTTATTACATTATTTTCACAAAATATATCTTTTTCTCCGAATGCGTGAATATTTTAAGTGACGACTTTATTTTTCTATCTCGAACTATATATAGTCTAAGCTGGGACTATGTAAGGCAAAAAATATTTGAAACAAGGCATGGCTCACTTGCAAGTTGCAGCTTATCAAGGCATGACCTTAAATAGGAGGGGGTGGGGGATGTAGATCGAGGATTAGAGTAGAAGGTTAATAGATAGTCAAACATTGATTAGTTTCCTTATTAGTACTATTAAATTCTTCGGTCTTATTATGACATGTTGTTTTCTTTGCTTCAGTTACCATATTATTTGTTATTTCTACTGTTCTCTTCCACTTCATTCTTAGCATGACTTCTTTCAGTTACCATGCTTTACTTGAGCCAGAGGTCTTTCGAAAACAGTCTCTCTACCTTCATAAGATTGTATACATACTATCCTCTCAAGACCCCACTTATGAAATTACACTAGGTATGTTATTGTTGTTTAATCAAAGTAAGCAAATTGTACAGAAGTACAAGCATATATAATTTCATTTTCCACATGTTTACATGTATAGTACTTGCCAATTGGTCCACTTTTTATTACTGTGGATCCAAGAAGATAGACTTTTGTGCATGCATGTAGGGGGGGAGGGAAGCAGAAATATGTGCATCTCTGTGACTGTGTGTGTACCTGCATATGCATGTATTATGTATAACTAAAGCTAATTGATATATCTAAATTGAAAATGTACAAAATGGGAAAAACAGTAGAACACCTAGGAGAAGTATTGAGGTACAACATTTTATTTGCTTACATAAATATCGAAACGCACAAGGTAGGGGTAAGATTTGCGTACTGCGTGCACACTACCTTCTTCAGACCCCAAACCTCACTTGTGTGATTACACTGAGTATGTTGTTGTTATACTTAAATAGACAATGGGAGGTAGTTAATGACTAGTTGTGCATTTCAACTTTCATGGTTCAAATAAGCATCAACTTGATTCAATCTTACCATTGTATCTCCAATTCCAAGGTTCAATAATCCCATTGTACTTAAATAGACTAATGCATATGAAATGCATTTAATTTGCTTACTTAAGTATCGGAAACAACCACTCTACCTTCCAAAGCAGGGGTAAGGTCTGCGTACACATTATCCTTTCTAGACTTCACTTGTGGAAATTTTGTTGTTGTACTTGAATAGACACTAGTTGTCGGTACCTAACAAAGTCTATATGAAGATAAATTTCATGAAATGTAGTCATATTACACCTGACAATAAGAATATATGAGTGGCGATGATCTGTAAAAGCATTCATGAACTGGTGCACAAGCTGGACGTCGTCCTAAGGGCGAAATTCTCCATATCTGTCACAAAG
Source organism: Solanum piurae (assembly GCA_029582685.1). Classification (NCBI taxonomy): domain Eukaryota; kingdom Viridiplantae; phylum Streptophyta; class Magnoliopsida; order Solanales; family Solanaceae; genus Solanum; species Solanum piurae. The sequence continues at coordinate 4,926 of JAJOOO010012657.1, read as the reverse complement.
GCGTAACAAAATTTCTGAAACAACACTAGAAATTGTAAAAATATCGATTTGAACTGTTCGAATATGACCAAACCTACATGGGATTCATCAAGAACTTCAGCTTGAAAGAGCACGAAACTCCAATTTTTAGTTTAGACTTGAGACTAAATGGCCTCCGTCTGGGTCTCTCTCTTTTCCGGATAACACATGCATCTATCACATAAGACAGGCACTGTTGTAGAGATGCGGATGCTAAGGATAGACGTGCAGTTAAACAAGATTAGATGAGAGTAAAGATGATCACATTTGTGTGAAGGTGCAAGTAGAATCTTGAGTTGGTTTGGTCATGTTATACATTAATCTACAGAGATGCAGCAGTTTGTAGGTGTGATAATATAGTGAGTGAAGGTATTAAAAGGGGATAAGGTAGATCTATAATTAGATGGAAGTAAGTTGTATCGAAAGACCTACAATATCTTGAGATCAATGCAAACTTAGCTAAAGTTAGGGCACATATTCGAAGAAAAAGATCCATATATTGAGGTCAAATGGAGAAGTGAGGATTCATACAGTCGACCACAACTTGTTTGAGATGGAGGTCATGTTGTTGTTGTTGGATAACCGAGAATCCGCTATTCCCAGTTTCAAAGTTCAGTGGATAGTTGGCCTGCTCTTCTACATTTCTCCACTTAAACAACCCCAATAATTAAGAAGACAATAATCACCATCATTTTTTTCAATCATGGAGCCATGCCAACGTGAATGCACCTCAACTAATTCAACCATATATGTACAAGATAACTCTACCCACCGAGAGGCAAAAGGGTCTGGTGGACCCTTCTACTTATATGAGTTTGTATTGTGAACCCTTCTACTTATCTCTTTGTCATCTGGACCCCTGAACTCATCTAAACTCCACATTTTAAACATTTTTCAACCCTTTAGTTGTGCGTGTACCACAAATGCCTGACAGGTAATTTTAAAAATAATTATAAATGACACGTGTATATATACCACTTCATGTCATCTTGACATTTTTATTATATTTATGATTTTTATTTGTCTTTTGCCACCAAACCCACCACTTTCCCCCACAATCTCATTTCATTTCTCTTTCATCTTTCTTAACTCTTTTCATTGAAGAAAAAACACCAGTAGCATAAATCATGGCTCAATCAAGCCAATCCGTCTTTGTTTTCATCCAAGTCGAAAAAGAGATGTTCACCGCAACATCTGTGTGTGGCCTATAAATACCCACATTTTTTCTTTCTCATTTTTTTTCTTCATTCCCACAAAATTGTTTGAGTATTTTTGTTGGTTTTGTTCGATTTTCAATTTATCTATGTAAATTTTTTAACTTATTTTCGTATTTGTATGTTGTTTAGTCTAGATTTCATCTTTTATTTATGTCTTTGTTTAATTTTTAGGTTTTTAGTCGATTCATACTAATTATGTTGAAATTTTTTGGGGATTTTGTTTGTTATGCTTTCAATTACATGTTTCATGATTTCTATTAGATTATAGGATTCTAACAAAAGTAACTTTCATGATGATGTAGAAAACTACAATAGGATCAACCACAAAATGAAGCAAAGAATTAAATGGAAATGCATAGAAATAAAAGAGGAGTATAACGATGGAAAAAATGGAGAAGAAATTTGGAGAAAGAAGATCGAAAAAGAGGCCAGAAAAAGCTCAAATTTGTCTAATAATGGTGTTAAATGCATATGGGGAAGAAGATGGCTTTATAAAACCCTAATGTGGCTATTAGACCCATTTAACCAGATCTCACGCTCCTCAGGTGTGTGTATCACACGTCCCTTTGTTGTGTCTGCCACATAGAATGCCAAGTCAGAAAACGTGTTTAAAATATAGTGTTTCGAGAAGTTTAAGGGTTCAGTTGACAAATAATTAAATAAAAGGGTTTGGAATACAAATTCATACAAGTAGAAGGGTCCACCAGACCCTTTTGCCCCCACCGAGATGTAGGCAAAGTATAAGGACTTACCTAGTGTTGCCTGTACTAGGACAAATGATTGTATCTAAGGACAAATTACAGGTCTGTCCATTTCGGCTCTTCTAACATATACTTATCGATAAGATGTCCAAAATTCTTCAAGATACTGATCATCAACGCCAACATTTATCATTCACAAATTGATACAACAACAAAGAAATGAGGGTAATAAAAGCAACCATAGGGTAACACGTCGCCATAGACTATACAAAGGCATGTCATTGCTCTAATACTTTGCTGACCAACGGAAAAAATCTGTCAAGTGAGAGAAATCATATATATATGAAGAGGAGAAATTCACTGTTTTCATTTATCATATCAACAGACTGTGTATGTTAAATCACTAAAATTAGCTCTCCGGAAATAATGTAGCATAGCTACTTCAATATGTTAGCATCAATCGACTATGTGAATGCATCAGACGACCAAACAAGCACATAATGTCATGACAACATCTTGGAGAAGTTGGCATTTCAAGTTTGTGTTTCTCCTTTTATAGTATTGTTCTGGTTTATCCTTCAGAGCACTCTGCCTATGCAGACAAATGGCCTCGACTCCCAAAGTAGTAGAATAAATTAGAGCCTTCAAAAATGAGTCAAGTAGATCTAATGAAACACATAACAGCCTATTCTTCCTCTATCAAGAGAGGATACCTAAGTTCTTTTGGTGTTCTCAATCTTAGTGTGACCTATTTGATAAGTAAAATCATAATATAAAGCAACATGACTAACCAATTGAAGCACATGAATGTAGAGCATGCTGAATCAGTTTTACTACTGTGAATCCATGACAGAGTAGTCATACTAGGATCGGTGTTGTACACCATCCTACCATAGAAAGACGAGGATTTCTCGCTACAACAGTACGCAAGAGTTTTTCACTTTGTTTTTGTGGGCCTTGAGCCCATTATTGGCCCATAAGACACACTTATAAATGATAATAATATGGGGAAACCACAAAATTAGTGGTGTTTATAGAATAGGATATAGGGAAAAGGGTCAAATATATCCTTATACTTTGATTTAATGTTTAATTTTGTTCTTCGTTATGTTTATTTGGTTAATTTTACCTTCATTGTTAAAATGATCGTATCAAACATCCCTTACATATAATGATTTCTCCATGTCTGGTTAAAAATTATCCATTTCAAATGGATCTACAATTAAATCGAGATGCGGCTCCACCTTGATCAACATATTCAAATGTAATTAATATTTTGGCCCACCGAAAATTTGCATGTCTAGAAGATGGATGTAGCGAAAATGAGTATGTTAAGATGGATGTATGAGCATACGATGAGAGATAGGAATAGGAACGATGATATTCGACACAAGGTGGGAGTGGTCTCATTGGTGTAAAAGTAGAGAAAATTGTTGCTCAAATAGTTCAAACTTGTGAAAAGGAGATGCACATATGCTCTAAGAAGAAAGAGGTGTAACATGTTGGCAATGGCAAACCTGAAGAGAGGTAGAGGTTGTTCGAAAAAAGTATTTGATAGAATGATTAAACAAGACATGACGCAACTCCAACATATCGAGGACATGAGCCTATATAGAAAAAATTAAATATGGAAATTAGGGTAAAAGGTAAGTAGATATTAAAAAAGTGTCAAGTTCCTTATTGTTATTGTTACACTTCTACTATTTTTATTATTTATTTTTTTGTTACCTATTGTTACATTTTCTTTAGTTATTATATTGTTTATCGTTCCGTTCTTCTTATTTTCAAAATAGTATTTTCTTTCCAAACTCACTTTGCTATAATTTACTTTAATCGAGAATATTTCAAAAACAATATATCTACTTGTTGTTATTGTTATTGTTATTATTACACTTCTACTATTTTATTTTTATTTTTTTTGTTACCTATTGTTACATTTTCTTTAGTTTTTATATTGTTTATCGTTCCTTTCTTCTTATTTTCAAAATAATATTTTCTTTCCCAACCCATTTTGATATATTTTACTTTAGTCGAGAATATTTCAAAAACAATATATCTACTTTCATAAGATATGAATTAGGTCTACATGCACACCATTCTTCTCAAATTCCACTTATAAAATTTTGTTAAATATGTCATTATTGTTATAGTAACTCTTCCATTTATTAACTCAATTATTTTTAAATTCAACTCAATATAGTCATTTGACACTTGTAATTTTAAAATAAGTTCTATTACTTTAAAATTATAGAAAGATGAGGATAGTAACATTTGGGGCTGATTAGATTCAAGACAGGCCCAATAGACTTCAAACTCAAAGCCCAAATACTATCAATGGGTTATTTGGACCCGAATTTTCCGAGAGATATCATCCCCAATTTGAAATTGCGCTAAATTTGCTTCGGCGCGTTCTACCCACTCACCGTCGGCCGGCGAACTTCATCCTTTCCGTTTCTTTCTCCTGCAGATCACTGGTAAAGTTCCTCCTCTCTCTCCTACAATGTACATATTCATTTCACGAGGCAATAGCTTTAATCCCTTTTGTTTTCTCCGATAACAATCTCCGATTTGTAAATTGTATTGTAATGCTCATCTCCCCGCATAGAGATAGCTAAACTTCAATTTTTATTGTTCTTTGTAGTTTAATTTCTCCGATAACAATCTCTGATTTGTAACTTGTATTGCAATACTCATCTCCCTGCATATAGATAGCTAAACTTCAATTTGTATATTTCTTTGTAGTTTAATTTCTCCGATCATGCATTTTTAGTTTGGGTGAGTGGTTTCCCAATGGTGCATGCTTTTTACATATGTGGTGTGGTTTGCAAGCTATTGCACATGAGTGAATTTAACCAGCGTGCACCCGAAGAGATAGCAGCCGTTGGTTTGCTCGGGTTTCCCAAAAAAATAATTATAACACCAAAATTAGGATGCGAAGTAATCAATTTCTGAAAACTTTCATGGTTATTCTGTGACAAAGATAAGAGCTC
>JAJOOO010012656.1:0-29615 GCA_029582685.1 Solanum piurae | reverse complement strand
TTCATTCTTAATTCTCTCTTCTTATTCAACTTTAATACTATGTAATACAATTTTAATGCAAATTTAATTCATTTTGCAGTTTTTTAATTTATTTGTTAATAATGAATATTTGTTTAATTCATTATTGATACAAGTTCAATTTACTCTATCGATCATTGTCTGGTTTTTCATTAGTTACGTGTTTTTATTAATGCTTAATTCTCTCTTCTAACTCAACTTTAATATTTGTGTAATACACTTTTAAATACAAGTTTAATTCATTTTGCAATTAATTGGTTGATTTGTTACGATTGGATTACTTGTTTAATTCATTATTGATACAAGTTTTTTTCAGTTGACATGCAGATCAAAGAATGTTCTTTTGTTTGCTACATTTTGCATTCATGTTTGATTCTCTTCTAATAATTCAACTTTAATATGTTTGTAATACATTTTTAATTCAAGTTTAATTCATTTTGCAGTTTCTTATGTCTATTTATTTGTTACGATTAAATTACTTGTCTAATTAATTATTGATACAAGTTTTATTCAGTCTAAAATCGTTGACTACTCTTAGAAAGAAAAGAAAAAAGAGCAATAGTAAGAGAGGGAGAAAGAGCAACAAAAAAGAAAGGAAGGGAGAAGGAACAACAGAAAGAAAAAAAAGAAAGAAAGAAAGAAAGGAAGGGAGAAAGAGCGAGACACAGAAAAGAGAGAAATTAAAGAAGTTGTTATAAATGGTAAAATAATTAAAGAGTTTATTTAAAATAAGTAATTATTTTTTTAAAAGGGATCCACTCAAATAATTAATCCAAAGACGAATCCCAAAATATTTAGCAAAATTGCTATTCGAAACGCAGCCCAACAATGGCCAAATAAGGCCCAAATCCGCAAGCCCTCTTCACAACAAAATATCAGAAACAGGTTCAGCCCAATCGATCAGGTTTTCATCTTTATTCCCATACATTTTTAGTTGAAGGGATGAGTTTTTTGGTTGCTAAAAAAATCATCCGACAAATTTTTACACTCACAACCACTCTTACATTTGAATATTGCTTACAAAGATTTTTTTGAATCTCCTATCTATTGCACTTGACTTTATTTGAAGAACGAAAGTAGATTTGAGGTTGATAACTCCCAAGTTCACTGCACTATAAAAGGTAAAACGTGATCCTTTTCGTTTCTGATTATTTAATTAAACATCTACCTTTGTTGTTAGAAAAACATGAGTTAGGTATTTTTTTGTATTTGGTTATATTATATCTAGGATATTAACATATTTTGAGTATTGTTGTGATAATGATAGTGTCTTTTAAGGTTGTTAAAAAATCTCATTGTGATCATATAGATGGAGTTATCATGCTCAACTAAGGTTCTTGAACGGTTGATTTGATATAATAGTAGTGAAACGATAAGCTGTTACATTGTCTTTAGAGATATATTTGTGTATAAATAGTTTATGTCAAGTACGTGAAATATCTAGTTTTGCTTAGATGACAATGTAATGTGTTCTCATGGATGAGATTAACATATGTTTCGATCAAATATTACCTTCTTCTAGAAAATATCAAGAATCGGATTTCCTTTTCTAACTCTTTTCTCATGTTTATTTGGCATGAAAACTGGAGCCAAAGAGTTTCATTTTGAAACTCAACGACGCTGCTACCACCTGGAACTTGCATATCCCTCACATGGAGTCGACCATATATATTTTTCTGATTTTTACATCTTATCCAATTTTATATTTCTAGAGACGTATATGGGCAAATGAAAATCGTCGCTATTATATTATCTAGTCTACTACTTACTGTCGTGAATGTTCTTTTTGTTAGTTGCTCTAAATTTTAGAATCTAGACATATTTAAATCTCTATTTTAATACTTTATTAGCCAATCACATCTAGTTTAATAACTTGAATAATAAAATCAGCTTGTTCTCTAGAGTCGTGTTTAATAGTAAAAGGAAAAGAAATTTTTTTAATTACCTAAGATCTTTTTAACTACTCATGAATGTAAAACTAATCAAAGATGCTTGTTTTAACTTTGATTGTAGTCTCACACTTTTTCTTAAACGGACCGATACATTTTAAATATTATCTACATTTGATTATTCTCACAATTTTATTTTAAAGATAACAATATCAAAATCATTTTGAATATAAGTTGGTTTCTACACTTTCTTTTACTTTGGGTCCATTTGGCCAGGCAAAACACGTATTTTTCAACTCATGAGACCATCTTCCAATTTTTAAATTTAAGAAAACTTTCATATCTATTATTACTTTCGTATTTCCAAAAACATATATTTTATATTTACGTTAGCCTAATTATTTAATCAAGTTCGGTCGGTCAATCATTTTTAATGGATCTTAAAGGGTGTTTAATACCTTTTCTTTATATTAATTGAACCCTTACCTAGAATCTTGTATTAATTAGACCTTAAAATGAAGTTAACTTTAGACAATAATTTAATCATTTATGTAACATCTCGCTAAGTGAAAGAACTAGAATTAGAAAGAGTCATTTTTGGAGAGAATGAAAAATCTGGAAAATTAGTTATGTTATGTATGGATTTTTGGTCAACTTCAAACGACCATAACTCCTAGCTCAGGATGAGTTAGGTGTGCTACAAGATACCGTCGGAAAGATCTTTGAATTATCTTTCTAACGCAGCCAAGTTTGCGCGATTTAGAGTTTGTATGAGGGAGATATACCCATTTGAAGTTGGGTTGTCTAGATAAGGAAAGTCAAAACCGGATTTTAGAGGGGTATTGTGGTCTTTTCACGACCCAATTAATTAAATTCATTTTCGGTAATTAAGTTGGGGTCTCTACTGATGGGATTCAGTTTATGATTTTGAAAATTGAGTTAGGGTTATGAGAGAAGAGAAAAGAGAGGAGAAAAGAGAAGACGTAGCAATGAATTGCCAAGTTCTTGAAGGATTGTTTGTGGATTTCGTCAAGGGGTGATCCCTACAAGGTATGTGAGTTCACATAGCATTGGGTTCATTCACCCACGCGCCAAACATATTTATTTGAGTATGTTTTTTGTCCTAAAAGATTGAGAATTTAATGTTCTTGAGTTGTGTTCTTGAAGTGCCTTCGTTCTTGAATTTGGGATGAGATTGAGGAGTTCTTGAGAGTTTAATGTCGATTATTTGTTTTGAGTTAGATTCTAGTGTATATGTTTTGGGTATCTGAATCTAAAGAGGAATTGAGAAAAATAATCGAATTTCGGCGAATTGGGGTTAGAAAATGAAGAAGGAACAAGCCGGGCAAATATGGGTACCAGGTCTGTGTCGCGGACCTGTTCCTCAGGATTGAAAAAATTTTCTCCGCGTCGCGAAGTGGCCACGGACCGTTCTGCCTCAAAATTTATTTCGTGACCAAATAATTAAATGCATCTCCGCGTTGCGGACTTGCTTCCAGGCAATGATTTCTTGATCGTTTCTCATGTTTAACTATCTAAAAACACTCCTAAACATCATGAAATCTTTCCTATCACAAAGCACAATCCTTGAATCCATAAATTCAAATTCAAGGAAAGTTAAGAGCCAAGTCAAGAGAAGTTCATAGAGTCTTCCAAAAGTCTTTTACAAATGTTTTAACTTTGTTTTAAGACCTGAGTTTTGAGTTGGGTAAAGAGTAAAGATTGAAGTTCATTTCTTCAAAAGAGTATATCGGGACTATGTATTTCCAAAGAGTAAAGATGTTTTCACATTTAAACAAGAAAGGAAATTGAGATTTCCAAAAGAGCCTTTGAGCTAGTTTTCAGTAAAGAGTAAATGCTTTCACAATTAAGCAAGAGAGGAAACACTGATTTTCAAGAGAGCCTTCGGGATAGTTTTTGAGTAATTATCTCAAACCACAGAAAGAGTTTCTGTTTTAAACATATGAGCTGAGTATTTTGGGAGTAGTATTGAGCACCGATGTGGGGACGAGTTCATAGCAACTCAATGTCTCCATAAACCATGTAGCCAACGTGGGTAGTAAAAGGGTCATACTTTTTATATGATTCCTTAGTGCTTTTTAGCATAGACTAGTGAATCCACTTAGTTCAGACATTCTATATCATGACAAGGTATAAGACAGTTCTGGCAGCGTGGGCGAGACACTGTATCATCACATTAGCTCATAGTGATGGTTGTCGGTTGGAGAAACTCCCACAATATTATATTACTTTTATATAAACTGAGTTGTTATTGTATTTCTTTAACACCCTGAGTTGTCACATACTGTTTTAAATGTTTTGTATAAACTGCACCTTTATTGTTGTTTCACTTTGCTTTTGAGTTGAGTATCCATGAGTTGAGTTAAGCTGAGGTAAGTGTTCTTTTCAGATTCCTTTCAAGCTTATGTCATGTTTAGTTTTGCCCTCACATGCTCGTACATTCAATGTACTGATGCCATTTGGCCTGCATTGTTTTATGATGCAGATACATGTAACCAGGATCAGCATCCTGCGCCTCGTTGATCCAGTTGAGCACTCAAAGTCAGTAGGTGAGCCTCCTTGCTTTTGGAGGACCCCTTTTTATTACTTTATAGTTATTTTATTAGGATGTCGTGGGTCTTGTCCCGACGTCCATCTAAGTTGTTAGAGGATTCATAGACAGTCACATGTTAGTTCTTTAGTCTTTTCATTTTCATTTTATTATGTTGAGACTTGAGTTGCCACTTCTACCAGTGAATGTTATTTTATTACATTCTTAGTTATCTTTGAGTTTCAGTTTACTTTTAAAGGTACAAGATGTTGAGTAAAGTCTTCCACTGAGTAGTAAGCCAGGCCAAGGGTTCGCTTGGGGCCAATAATGGTTCTCGAGTGCCAGTCCCGCCCAAGGTGTAGGCTCGGGGTGTGATATACTTGGTATCAGAGCATAGAGTTCAAGAGTCCTAGAGAGTCTATGAAGTCGTGTCTGTAGAGTCCTAGTTATCAGTGTGAAGCGCGCCACATCTATAATTAAGAGGCTGCAATATTTAGGAACTATCTCACTTCTTTCATACTCATTTCGTGCGATGGAGTTCATCTCTATACATTTTCTTTCTAACTCTCGCTTGCGCGTAACCGATTGTGAGTTGGGGCTATGGTCGAGGGTGCCTTCATGGGGCGTTTCTTTTCCCGTGAGCTAAGAGAAGCAAAGGTAAGAGAATTACTCTCTTAAGCAGGAATTTATGAGTATTCATGAGTACAGTCTGAAGTTTACCCAACTTTTCTGCTATGCTCCAGAGATGGTTGCGGATATGAGGAGTAGGATGAGTCTGTTTGTTGCTGGTTTGTCTCGTCTGTCAAGTAAGGAAGGTAAGGCTGCGATGCTAATAGGTGATATGTACATAGCAAGTCTGATGGTTCATGTGCAGCAGGTTGAAGAGGATAAGCTGAGGGATAGAGATGAGTTCAAAAATAAGAAGGCTAAGACAGGGAATGAGTCCGGGCAGCAGAAGAGTCATGCGAACAGTTCTTCTTTCCATCAAAAGCAAAAGGACATGCTCTATCATCTGCTAGTGCACCTGCACCAAGGAACAAATGTGAGTACAATAGTCAGAATTCGCAGCACTTCAGAGCTAGACCTGCACAGTCTCAAGGTAGTGTGGCACAAAGAGATAATTGGGCTCCTGCATGTGCTAAGTGTGGTATAAACCACCAAGGTAAGTGTCGTGATGGCTCCACTTGTTATTTCAAGTGTGGCCAAGAGGGTCACTTCATGAAAGAGTGCCCTAAGAACCGGCAAGGTAATGGGAATCAGGGCAATAGAGCTGAATATTCATCAGTTGCTCCACCAGACAAAGTTGCATCTAGAGGAGCTACTTCAGGGGCTGACAGAGGAACAAACCTCCTATATGCTATCACGAGTCACCAAGAGTAAGAGGATTCGCCAGATGTTGTAACTGGTATGATCCAAGTCTTTAACTTTGATGTTTATTCTTTGGTAGATCCAGGAGCGAGTTTATCTTTTGTAACTCCATATGTTGCAATGAATTTTGATGTTCTTCCTGAGCAACTTCTTGAGCCCTTCAGTATTTCTACACCTGTTGGTGAGTCTGTTCTAGCTGAGAAAGTCTATCGTGATTGTACAATTTCTGTGAATCACAAGAGTACTATGTCTGACTTAGTTGAGTTAGATTTGGTAGATTTTGATGTCATTTTAGGTATGGACTGGCTTCATGCCTATTATGCATCAATAGATTGTAGAACTCGAGTAGTCAAGTTCCAGTTTCCAAGTGAACCAGTTATAGAGTGGAAGAGTAGTTCAACAGTGCCTAAGGGTCATTTTATTTCATACCTTAAGGCGAGGAAGTTAGTTTCCAAGGGGTTTGTCTATCACTTAGTCCTAGTTAATGACTCTAGTGTTGAGATACCTCATATTCAGTCAGTTCTAGTAGTAAAATAGTTTCCATAAGTCTTTTCAGATGATCTTTCCGAAGTCCCTCCTGAGAGAGAAATAGACTTCGGTATAGATGTTTTTCCTGATACTCGTCCTATCTATATTCTGCCATATAGAATGGGACCAACAGAGTTGAAAGAGTTAAATGAGCAGTTGAAAGATCTCCTTGAGAAAGGTTTTATTCGTTCAAGTGTCTCACCATGGGGCGCTCTGGTCCTATTTGTGAGAAAGAAAGATAGTTCTCTTAAGATGTGTATAGATTACCTTCAGTTGAATAAAGTTACTATCAAGAATAAGTACCCTCTTCCGAGAATTGATGATCTCTTCGATCAGCTTCAGGGTGTTTCTTGTTTTTCTAAGATAGATCTCAGATCAGGCTACCATCAGTTGAAGGTAAGGGCATGTGATATTCAAAAGACAACATTCAGGACCCATTATGGTCATTATGAGTTTCTAGTCATGTCGTTCGGTTTAACTAATTCACCGGATATAATTTAAATATTACCTTCTTCTAGACAATATCAATAATTGGATTTCCTTGTCTAACTCTTTTATCATGTTTATTTGTCATGAAAACCGAAGCCGAAGAGTTTCATTTTGAAATTCAACGACGCAGCTACCACCTGGAACTTACATATCCCTCACATGGAGTCGACCATATATATTTTTCTGATTCGACATCTTATCCAATTTTATATTTCTAGAGATGTATATGGGCAAACGAAAATTATCGCTATTATATTATCTAGTCTACTACTTACTGTCGTGAATGTTCTTTTTGTTTGTTGCTCTAAATTGTAGAATCTTGACATAATTAAATCTCTATTTGAATACTTTATTTGCCAATCCCATCTAGTTTAATAACTTGAATAATAAAATCAGCTTGTTCTCTAGAGTCGTGTTTAATAGTAAAAGGAAAAGAAAAGATTTTAATTACCTAAGATCTTTTTAACTACTCATGAATGTAAAACTAATCAAAGATGCTTGTTTTAACTTTGATTGTAGACTCACACTTTTTCTTAAACGGATCGATACATTTTAAATCTTATCTACAGTTGATTAGCCTCACAATTTTATTTTACAGATAACAATATCAAAATCATTTTGAATATAAGTTGGTTTCTACACTTTCTTTTACTTTGGGTCCATTTGACCAGGCAAAACTAGTATTTTTCAACTCATGAGACCATCTTCCAATTTTTAAATTTTGAAATTTTTTATATCTATTATTACTTTCGTATATCCAAAAATCTATATTTTATCTTTACATTAGCTTAATTAATTAATCAAGTTCGGCCGGTCAACCGTTTTTAATGGATGTTTAATACATTTTCTTTATATTAATTGAACCCTTACCTAAAATCTTGTGTTTATTAGACCTTAAAATGGAGTTAACTTTAGACAATAATTTAAATCATTTAAGGTGTCCTTATTCACCGTAAATAATTAGGTGGCGACTCCTTAAGTTAGTTAATTAATTTAGGAATCACCAAAATATTGTACACTATTTTGACCCGATTAAAATGTGGTATAACACCATCAACTCATCTTCTTTGAAAATGACACTAATGATTCATGGACAGACTCTGGTATCAAATTTTCTACGTATCTCAGGTTGCATGAGAATTTAAACCACATGTAATTCAACAATGCTTGATTTTACGCATGATGTTTTAAGATTTTAAAAGGTATCTTGGTATCAAATTATTGAGAGACCGGGATGCTTAGGAATAAAATTTAGATCGATTGTTGAAATACAACTGAATTTTCAATATTGAGCATTCCTTCATAAACCTAGACTTGGAAATATGACTGGTTATAGTTTAACTCATTCGGTTGAAAATATTATCTTTAAGACAACCTTTGGTTAGTTAAAGTGACAAATAAATTTAGTATGAGAAAGAGGCTTGCAAACATCTCAACTATGAATGTGGAGCCCTTCACACCCATAAATAAGAGATTACATGAACATAGTTTCCAAAGCTCTAAGTACATTTTTACTCGGCTTTGAAAATTTACTTTAGTATCATTTCCGAAGCCTACACTCTAGATGTGGTCGGCACTTGAGAACCATTGTTGGTCCCTAAGCAAACTCTTGACCTGAATGACTACTTAATGGAAGACTTACCCAAGTGATAATAGGATTAGAAACAGAATTTAAAACATTCAAACTCAAAGTAAATACTCAACTCACACTGTTTGCAAAATACTCAATAATATAGGTATAATAGTTTGCAAAACATCTCAAGGAAAAGTAAATACTGAGGGACTCTCAACTCTATCTATCTATGAAGCCTTTATAGTTCAATATGGATGTTGAGACAAGACCCAAGATACCCTAAAATGACTAAACTGAAAAAGAAAAGTGGAGTCCTCCAGAATGCAATGAGGCTCACCAAAAGCTAATTGGAGTGCAAAAAGATCTCAATGAAGTAACTATTGATGATCCTAAATACATGTATCTGCATCATAAAAAGATTGTCACGACCCGAGCCTACACCCTGGACGTGACCGACACTCGAGAATCATTGCTGGTCCCCAAGCGAACCCTCATCCTGGCTGACTACAAGTGGAAGACTAACTCAAGCATACATAATCATCAAATTGAAAGAAACATTTAAAACCAATTTACTGAAATAACAAATAATGGAAAGAAAGAACTGAAATAGATAACAATGTACTCAAGCTGAAGGTAAAGAAATAAAGGATTTAAAACTTTACAAAAACACTTACTCATATCTGAACCTCAACATAATAAGTGATATAATAAAAATACATTTTTAACTTTATTTGGGAAATTCTCAAATCGACAACCATCACTATGAGCTACGTGATGATACATCTTCTCGCCCACGCTGCCAGACTGTCCTATACCTTGCTGGGGTATAGACCGTCTCAACTAAGTGGATCCACTAAGTTATGCTTAAAAAGCAATATGAAATCATCTAAAAAGTATGATCATTTACCCATGTTGGCATACATGGTTTATGAGGACTTTGAGTTGTCTGAACTCGTCCCCATATCGGTGCTCAATACTACTCCCAATAATATATACTCATGCTCATATGTTTAAAAACACAATCCTTCATCTGGTTTGAGATAATTGCTCAAACTACACTCTTAAAAGAAGTAAATGCTCTTGAAATATCTTTTGAACTCAAAACTTATTTAGAAATATCATTTTCTCTTTTATCAATGTAAAAATTGATGCCTCTAGGAATACATAGTCCCCTTAAACTCTTATTCAATTCATACTTGAAAACTCTTTCTCAAAAACATATCAAAATCATTTTTTAATATGATTATTGATGACTCGGGAAGTCATATTGTATAAACATTGATGGTATATCTAGATACCATAGTGCTCATACATTGATGTCATACTCGATTGTCATACTAATCATGTTTTAGAAACTCTTTTTTCAAAACTCATCTTTACTTTCTCAAATCTTAGTTTAAGAACTCAAGTGTTGGCTTTAAAAAGCTTTACAAAATTTATTACTCAAATCATAGGGTTCATGTGGAATTATGGACATGAACGACTCAAGTCAGGGATCTTAATAGCAAAATGAAAACTCAATACTCAGAACTCAAGACTCAAGAACGCAAGGACTCAAGAACTCAAAACTCATAACTCAACAATATTTCTCTTCTAAAAAATACTCAATTCATAGGGTTCATGCTGAAATATAGACATTAACGAATCAACTCAAGAATTTTAATGCATAACATATATCAATTCAATAATTAGAAATAGAATTTCAAAAAGAAACATGAACTCAAGAACTCAAAATCAACTTATCTCAAGAATACTCAAATCTAGGGATAGAATCCTAGATTACTCTTTTATTGATTTGAAATTAGATGTCGGGCTCCAACACTATGATAGCCTTACATACCTGGAAGAACAAGGTTCTTGAAGAATCTTGAAGAACAACTTGATTAAAAGCCTTGAAACCCTAGCTTGAAGGAGAAAAATCAAGAAAACCTTTCTTGAGATTTCTTGAATTAGTTTCTTGAAACTCTATGGCCAAGAATTAGGATTCTCATTAGTGATTCATAATTGTATGGAGGAATTTGAGTTGGAAAGAATGAAATTCTTGGAGAAAGACTTACCTTGAAGAAGAATCTTAAAAAAGATTGAAAGAATCTTGAATTGAGTTTTCTACTTTGATTTTTCCTTAGGGTTTTGCCTTAGGGTTTGAGAGAGAAGAGAATAATAAATTAAGAGATAAAAATCTAATTGTTTTGGGTCTTTAATTAGTTAAGAAATTTGTTTAGGGTTTCTTAGAGGTAAAAAGACAAAAACGACCCTTTTTAATATTTTTCCATCGGCTAATTCGTCATAGCACTGTATCAGGTTACTAATATGGTCATAAATATTTTACTCAAACCTCGGATTGTTGAGAAATTGGTGGCATTGGAAAGAAGATTCAAATACCTTTAATTTGATAGGTTATGGGCCACGTAACTCTTTATATTCTAAGAGATATGGTCGTTTGAAGTTGACCCAAGTAGAATCTTACATCAAAACTTAATAGATAAGGAAACTGTCAACTCTACTTTGTGCTAGGAGTTTCTAGTGACCTTAATTTATATCCAAAATCATTCCCACACTAAAGAATTTACCTTTACACATATAGGCAATTTAAGAATAACCCGATATGACCCTACAAGTAAATGAAGAATGGTTCGAGTCTTAACTTAGAAATTTTCGGGGTGTTACAAAGATGCAGGTCGAATGACATCAGTACATTGAATGCACGAGTATGTAATAAAGTTGAATGAATAATGACTGAAATGATAAGGCCGAAGAACTACTCACCTCAACTCATCTCATCTCTACTCAGCTCAACTCAACTCAAAGCATAATTAAAAGATAGAATGTTTAAAGCTTTACAAGTAAAAGAGGCTAACTCAAGGATGTACAAGAAAATACAATAAAATACTCTTTAATCTATTAGGGAGATTTTATAACCGATAACCATCACTATGAGCAACATGATGATACAACGTTTTGCCCACGCTGCTAGAACTTTCCTATACCTTGTCGGGATATAGGAAACCTCAACTAAGTGGATCTACTAAAGCTTTGCTCGAAAGCAATAAGGAGTCATCTAAAAAATATGATCCTTTACCCATGTTAGCTAAATGGTTTATGAGAATTTTGAGTTGTCTGAACTCATCCCCATATCGATGCTCAATATTACTCCCAATAAATATACATACTCATTCTCAAATGTATAAAACATACTTTTTCTCAATTTGAGGTGTTTGTACAAATTATCCTCTTAAAAGAGGTAACTTCTCTGAAGTATCTTTGAAAACTCTTTATGAAAAAAAAAAGTTCTCTTTATCAATGTAAAACTAATACATTTGGGAATTAATTAGTTCCATTAAACTTTACTAAAAATCTCTCTTTAAACTTTACTCAAAACTCTTCTTTACTTTCTTAAAAAATCAGTTTATGACTATTAATAATAACTCCATGAAGACTCAAATACTAGGGTTCATGCTGAATAATAGTCATGAACAATTAACTCAAGAATCTCAATACATATCATATAGAAACTCAAACTATTAATAATAGAAACTTTAAATTCAACAACAACTAATTTCAAGAATTATCAAAACTAAGGATGTAACCTTAGATTATTAATTACAGATAGAAATTAGATGTAGGGCGTGAGGACGAACTCAGTCCACCACTATAGTTAGCTTTACATATTTTGAAGAATAAAGTTCTTGGCTAAATAGGTGAAAACTCGAAGAATGCTCAAAACCCTAGCTTTCTCCTATTGGATCCTTGCTATAAGACTTCGAAACGTTAATGAACGTAAAAGGAATGTTTTAAAACTGTTTACATCCTTAACAAGGTTTAATAAAGTCGAGGTTTAGGCTTAGAAGGGGTGGAAAAAGACTAAAATACCCCTCTTAAAAGCTGACAAAAACTTTTTATGGGTCCATCTACGGTTTGTGGTTTGTTCTACGGACCGAAGATCACATCCGTGAGATTTATATTGAATTTTATGGCTCAAAATCTCATTTTACTGGTCCAATCTACATCCTGTAGATGTTTCTACGGACCGTAGATCCAATCCGTAGAGTTTATATAATTTTCAGGTTCAAAAGTCCATTCTACCGGTCCAAACTACGGCCCGTAGAAGTTCTTATGACCCGTAGAATGAATATATAAGAATTGGACCTTAAAATTCAGACTCTCTGATGATTTTGATGAGTTGACAGTACGTTCGTCAAAATTTCGACGACCTGTAGAAACAAGTTGTAGGAACTGACTTTAGGTAACTCTGATATGATAATCTCTGGTAAAACGACCATAACTTTGTACTCCGAACTCAAAATAAGGTAACTTTGGTGGAGTTGGAAAAATACTCAAAGACCTTCAATGTGGTGGCTCATGGGCCACCAAATTCATTATGTTTTGGGAAATATGATTGTTTGAAGTTGGCCTAAGTAAAATGTTACATCAAAACTTACTCGGTAAGGAAGCTTTCAACTCAACTTTGTGCTAGGGGGTTCTAGTGACTTTAATTAATTTCCAAATCCATACCCACATTAAGGAATTGAATTTTACACATATGAACAATTTAAGAATCACCCGATATGACCTTATATGTAAATAAAAATGGTTCGGCCGTTCTCTTATAATATTTTGGGGTGTTACATCTAGTGAGGGTTTAAAAATTACCCTAGATACAAAACTAAAACCCCAAGAAATACCAACATGCCTTATAACTAGGCTTTGGTTTTATTGTGGTGGAAGTTGTTTCTGAAGTCACATCCTAAGAGTTTGATATTCTTCTTCAGAGTATGTCTTAGTCCGCTGCTAAAGAAAATTTCATGTTGTGTTGCGTCCTTGTTATGTAATCTGCACTTGTGATTTGATTTGAGAGTACATCCTCTTGAATGTCCTTGGAAAAAGTCAGATAAAACTCATTAGTATAAAATTTAATTCAAATAGAGAAGTAGTGTCGTTTATCATGGCTTGAATGTATTTTTCTCTTTAGATATTTGACGTCAGCTTTTTTCAATTTGACATAGAGAAAAATAGGGTACACATCTTTCATTTTTAAAATTGATGTGATTTGATGTGATTGGTTATCGCCTTTCAAACGTCAGTCTCCTCCAATTTTGATGTGACAGGCAATGAGTCTATACGATGCAATATGCTGATTTCCCCTCGGTAATATTGTCTGATGTTGGTGGACCTGTCATCAATGATATAATGATGTCACCACCTCTTATAATATAGTATGAACGACCCTTTCAACAAATAATATCACCACCTATGGTAATATAATATGAATGGACTTCTCGGCAAATGATATCACCACCTCCATTATAATACGAATCGCCCTCTCAGAAATTTGAATATGTAATGGAACTCTCGACAAATTATATTTGTGATGGACGTCTCGACAATTTAAATATGTAATGGCCTTCTCGGTGAATGAGATGTGTGATAGATCTTTAAAAACTTAGAATATGTAATGTCCCCCTCAACGAATGAAATGTGTGATCATGCTCTTGATAATTTGAGTATGCAATGTCCCTCTCAGTGTTGAATGTGTGATCTTTATAAAATAGATGGTGGTGAATTGGTAGGACAAATGTTTGTCCATGTTAGGACATATATGGAGCCATCGATAGGAAAAATTGTCCTTCATGATGGTTACTTATGGTCCTACTGCATACTCTGCATTCATATGCATTGTCTATCAACAATATACTTGTTTGTTTACTGCACCCTCTGGTTTAATGGGGGTGGTTGGGTTTGTTTGTTGTTTGTACCTACCGGGATTATGAAGGTTCAGTTTGGTTATTGCTTGATTATATTCTCTCCTATGTTGTTGTTGATCTAATAACTAATAGGTTGTGGCTTTAGATTTTTGGTTGTTAGTCCTCCTAACCTAGAGTAATTTAGTTGCTTGTAAGTAGGTTGTTAGCTTGTGCCATGTACATTCTTGACTTGGTTTCTTATTTCTTGTGTCCTACTTCTGTTCCCTATTGCTTGTCTATCATATTATCTCCTGTTTAGTTATCTCTGATATGCTTTCCTTATTGCTTGTTGTATATACTTGCTACATGTCACACATTAAGCCTATATCCTTGATGTGGCCAACACTCAAGAACCATTGTTGGTCCCCAAGTGAACCCTTAGCCTAGATGACTAATTAGCAGAAGACTAACTCAAGCAAATTTAGACATTAAAACTAAATTAAATCATTAAGTCAAAGTACCCCATTATATTGTCTAAAAATACATAATGAAAGCAGTAATAGTTTTAACATAACATCTCAATAGAAATACTGAAAGACTCTCAATACTAGCTATCTATGAAGTCTCTAATGTTTAAGATAGGCATCGGGAAAAGACCCACGGCAACCTTAAACAACTAATAAAAGTAAACTAAGGACTGGTGTCCTTTGAAAGTTAGGAGGCCTCACCAAAAGCTTTCTATGAGTGTAAGTGATCTAAATGAAACGCCTGTTGATGATCCTGAACACCTATATCTGCATCATAAAAAGATGCAGGTCGAATGACATCAGTACATGAAATGTAAAGAGTATGTAATATGGCAAAAAAAAAACAATAACTGAACTGATGGCGGAAAACATGTCAAGTAAACAATATATGAACATGTAGTGAAAACCATTTGTACTATACAATAAGATATGCGATAACAAATATGAGAATAGAAAACTCTACTTTGTGGGGAGTTTCTCTAACCGTCAACCATTACTATGAGCCTAGAAATTATACAACATTTCTTCCACATTGCAAGGTCCATCCTATACCTTGTCGGGGTATAGGATGTTACTCTAACTATGGATCCATCTAATAGGCTTTCTCAGAGGCAGTGAAGAGTCACCACAAATCAGTGGCATCCTATCGTATGCTGACTATGTAGTTTTATACTGATTAACGACCGTTGACGCTTAGAATTGGATGAAGTGTCTTTGAAACGTTATTAATCAAAATGGAGTCGCTGCCGGGGAGTGGTGTTGTTTGAAATTCTTTTGGTGAAGTTGAATTGTGTTCTTGTTAGTTATAGTTGAATTCACTTATTTTTAGTTTTGGTTTTCATGTGGCTTGTTAAAATAGAGGAAATGAGTGTCAACGGAAGCAATGGGAGTCAAGTGAGCCACTAAGATGACATCGGAAACCTCAATGATATCAATGAATCGAATGTAAATGACCCAAATCTAGTGGGTGGAGTTGGTGCTATTCGCTTGCCTCCAGCTGAAGGGAATGTTGTGTTCCACATTACAAGCACCATGTTGCAGCTCTTGCAATTGAAATGGTTGTTTGGCGGGCTAGCTCATGAAGATCCCCATGAGCATATAAGGAACTTTATTGATATTTGCGGGCCGTTCTCCTTTAAGAACATATCCCAAGAGTCGGTTCAGTTGAGTTTATTCCCATTTTCTCTAATGGGAGAAGCGTGTAAGTGATTGGTTGAGTTTCCAAGAGATTCTATCACTTTGTGGGAAGAGATTGTTACCGCATTCCAAGTGTGATTTTTCCTTCCTTTGAAGATGATGACACTTAGGGACAGTATCCAAAGCTTCAAACATTTAGAGGGTGAGCCAATCCATGAGACTTGACTAAGGTTTAAGAAATTGGTGCTGCAATGCCCAACTCATGGATTTCCCGATAATGTCTTGTTGCAGTACTTTTACAGAATCCTTGATTCGGTGAACAAGGGAGTGGCTGATCAACTTTCTCCAGGAGGTTTAATTCAATAACCTTACATTATAGCAGCCCAACTCTTGGATGGCATGACCAAAATTAACCAGGCATGGTACACTCGCGAAGATCAAGTCTCTTCTCTTACTTATAAATTGACAAAGGAACAGATGGAAAAAAATCAAGAGAGAGACCAAAACATGGCAAAGATAATGACCCAACTGGACATCTTAGCCAAGAACGTCATGGGTGCTGGTATTAGAAGTGTAAAAGTTGTCAGTGTTGGTGGTGTAAATCCCGAAGAGGCCAAGTTTGAAGCGTTGTAAAATGAGAAAGTGAACTTCCTCGCCAACCAATGAGGATGTTATCGTGCAAACTACCCAAGGTCGGGCGGTAACCAAGGTTGGAACAAAGATGAGGGCTAGAGACACTGGTATACAGAGTGGCGCGATCGTGACGCCACCTAGAAGGAAAGAGAAGGGGTGAAGGATATGTATTTGCCTCCCCATGAACATCAAAAGCCCAAAGATTCTGAGGGTGGCCGGGCTGAGGATATGCTCTCGCGTATTCTCAACAAGGTTGAAGGGTCCGATAAAATTTTGAAGGAAATAAAGGAAGATGTATCGACTCTCAACTAGACGGTGACATCTCATTCCATCTCTATTAAGCAGTTGGAGACCCAAATGGGTTAGATTTGTTCGCATCTTAACCCAAGACAACAAGGGGGGTTGCCTAGTGATACTATGGCAAACTCTAAGAATGAAGTTTGAGTGGGTACTTGCGTCGTGCCACAACGTTAACTAAGGCGCTTCTTGGGAGGCAACCTAAAGTTTTTATTGCTTTGTGTTTGATTTTTGAATAATGGGTGTTGATTATGCAGGTGAAAAGTGGAATGTGTTTGAAATATGCAGGTTGGCGAGCCAAAAGTCTCGTCGGTGACTCGCCGAAGAGGTCGATGATGAGTCCACGATTTGGACTAATTTAGGGTTTTATTTGGATAGATTGTGTGTCCTCGAATGCTTGTTTTGTGCAAATAACTGATGTAAAACCCTTGATTTCCAGGTGTTTAGATCGAGGAACAAAGCATGGACACTAACTTAAAAAAAGGAATAAAGCGATCTGAAAGAGTGAAGAAATGAAGGCCTGGTGATCGCCGAGTCCCTTTGGCGAGTCACCTAATGACCTTTTGACCGCCTAAAGTTCCAGTGTGCCAAACCCTGAAGGAGAAAATCAATTTGATGATAGAAATGAGCGGTCGGCGTGTCGCCAAGTGGTTCCGCGAAGCAGAATTAGATCGCCCAAAGTTATTGAACTTGAGGAGGCTGAAGGACAAAGCAAAAAGGCGAGGGAAATTACCAAAGGGCGGATAGCTGAGTGGATCGGCGATCCCAACTTATTGCGCTGAATGGTCATTCGCATCATATTTTTGGCGACTATAAATACATTTTCAAACATTATGTTAAGTATCAAATTTTATTCTGAACATTCGTTAGAGTAATTTTTGAGTTTGAACTCTAAGTTTTTGAGACAACTTTTCCTTAGCTTTGAAGAATTGAAGTTTTCCATTTTTGATAAATTGGAAGTGGATCTTCCTTTGTAAAGACAAAATTAATCTTACCCACTTGATGGAAACATAATATGGTAACGATTTCTATCTTTTTATGATGTGTAGCTAAAACCCCAATTCTTGGGGTGCATTATGGGTTTGATTTAGCTTGTGGGTATTGCTAATTGTTAGTTTAAATGTTGTTTAGAAGTGATTTCATTCAGTAATTGTGGTTTAATTTAAAAGGTTGTAGTTGCAAATGCAATTCTACCTTCGTGTTTTTGGCTTGCTCGAGAGAGAGGTTTTAAAATCAAGATTACTGAATTGATAGTCTGTGGGTATTGGGTTGTCATGGGTTTAGCTTGAGAGAGTGAACCCTAAACCCTTTTTCACACATTCAGCTCGAGAGAGTGAATGTTCTAAAGCGTAGGTTGTTCTTAATTGCTTGCTTGTTGGTGTTCGAGAGAAACAAACTTGATTCGGGGTAAATTATTCGAGAGAAAGTTTATCCCTACTAAAGTCTAGCTTAGTCACTGATTTACAGCCATTTACTAACAATTGCAATTACCCATTTGTCTACCTGAACCTGTAATCCGATCACATCCCAAAAACCCATCTCATTGTTTGTTAATTCGTGTTATTTGCTGTTGTTGTTGCTGATAGTTAAAACCAAAACCCTTTTATTTGACATTCGTGTCACCCCTTGATTTGAATTATGTTTTTACTCATAAATGTCTATTCCTATGATTGACTTGAACATATTCGTATTTTACTATTGAATCTTACACGCGTACTAGAATTCGACCCCAACTCATTTAGTTGGGTTATTATACTGATTAACGACCGTTGACGCTTAGAATTGGATGAAGTGTCTTTGAAACGTTATTAATCAATCGGCAAGCCCGACTTAAACCGCCGTTGAACTCAAGAATATATCAAGTTGGAGTTTGTAAAACTCGACGGGCCCATGGACATATCGGCGACTCGCTGAGTAGGTCAGTGAGCCCAATTTTGTCCGCCATTTGGACTACCAAATCAACTGGAGGTCCTGTAAAAATCGGCGAGGTAAGTCACCACTCGGCAACACGCCGAGTGGTTCGGTGTGAACGACTGACATCATCTAAAAGGCGCGAACTGGACGGATTTTAAAAGGCTAAAGGTTTAAAATTGCAAACTCTTTCACATTCACTCGCTTTTAACTTCATACAATCACACCCGCACTTTAGTTTTTCAATATTCTTGCATTTTATTGCTTTTTGGTCGTTGATCTTGAGTTCGGAGTGGAATTCTTTGTCGCCTAGCTTTACAAATTTATATTTCGACATTAAAAGTTGGTTTTCCGAACCCAAAACTCTTAATTAGCGGTTAAACTCAAATGCATTGTTAAAGATTGTATTGATGTGTGTTGGGCCTTTCTGAAATCATAAATGTGTGCTAGTTTGCCAATTTTAATTTTGATATTGTGCCTAAATTGTTGATTCTCTGATTTTCATGTTTTAATATTGATCGTAATCTTGTGGGTTGTGTAAATCATTGTTAATATAGTCGGGTGAAGTCTGAGTAACCCAAATTGTGATAAATGACGTGTTTTGCCCAATGATGGAGCGTTTGACGTCATTCTTAAGGGATAAAGTTGTCAAATAGACATTTTTGGCCAAACTAGGGGAATTCTGAGTACCCCGGTGGCATGGGTGTTCTGGGTCTAAGCTTAATTGAGTTGGTATGTGGTTTGATTTTGTTTTTCGGGGACTGCGGGTTTGATTTTGGGAGTTGGGGTTGAAAATAGGTACGTTGGGCAGTTTGGCGAGCTGGGTTGAGCTCGCCGAACCACTCGGCGGTTCGCCGAAATCCCCCATGATTGCCTTTAATTTCATGGTTTAGTTGATTTTGATTCTGTAACTTTCGGCGAGAAGCCTGAGCTCCGGCACAAATGGTGGTTCCAGCACCACCAATTCAGGGTCCTTCTCCCCGATTGTCAACAGGCTAAAGACCGAGGGACAGAGGACCATCCTTGAAGAAAAAAGGTTGTCCACAGACGGTGTAGTGGACAGATACCCCGATGTGTGAGACACTCTCTGGTTCCACAGGTTTGAGCAGTTAAACAGGCCCTGTGGCCCCTATATTCCTTCATGGGTCTGAGAGTTCTACACAACATACGATGACCTGGTACCGAAGGGAAAGAAGAAGTCCAGTACCTTCAGACCGGTAGAGTCAGTCATGGTTGGAGGGAAGGCAGTAAGATGCAACAATGATCATATCAACATTATATTAGATAGAGGGTCAAGGGTTGCCTACTTGAGCTTGGCTACCACTGAGGTGACTCTAAATGACCTAAAGGGATGGCTAGCTCCCCTGATTTCTGACACCACCCTGAGGTGGATCGAGGTTGGAGTTTTGATTGAGAATAAGGACTTAAATATAAAAGCCCAATATTGGTTTGGATTCATTAGCAGCTCCATCATGCCCTCACAGAATGATTCCATCCTACACCACCCAAAAGCAGCCTGTCTTGGATCACTCATAGCCAGGAAGAGCATAAATTTGGGATTAATCATTGAGCAAGAGATGGCCATGAGGGCCAAACAACCCATACATCCCTTCCCTTCTCGGTCCTGATTACAAAGCTATGCCGGCGTGCTGGAGTCCCTTTTGATGAGAAGAGGGACATAGAGGTCACCCCCACATCCTCCACAGACATACGGCGCATACAGACTGAGTATACATGAGATGAGACAGATAGAAGGAGAGAAACTCCGGTGGATGCATCCCTGGAGGTTGATGTTGACTCTATACCTACAGAGGCATCTTTGCCTACTCCGGCCTCTGAGCCTTCAAGTACACCCGCTACCACTCCTTCTTAGGCCTCAGGTTCTTCTGCTTCCCAGCCCACCAGAATTACTCAGGCCATGATCCTGAAGATGGGGCACTTATCCCATTCTGTCGATGTGAGGGCTACCCGGTTAGAGGCCGCGGTGCCTTGGATGATTGAGCGAGCCCTCCTAGTGGATTTGACACACCTCTGGACATCTATTGACGATTTTACAACGATAGTAGAGGCTTGTGAAAGTCGACATGGGGTTACTTAAGAGGTGACAGGTTTGAGAGCTGAGGTTTCAGACTTGAGAAAAGATGTGGACTATCTGAAATCCACAGACTTCACCTTCCTCTTTGAGTCAGCTTAGGATCAGGATGCTCCGGCAAATTCTGAGATTCCTTCGGGTACCACTGGAGATGTGCTTATGGATGATGTGGCTGCTGATGAGTCAGAAGTGGAGAAACATGATGAGCAACTTAAGGAGCGAGATGTCGTCGTATATGATGATATGGACGACTTGGAGGATGCGATGCTTGAGACTGCCCAACAGACTTCTTTGAGAGACACCTCCATGGTAGGCTCCAGTGGAGCAAGTGTTGATGTTGCATCGGGAACTGATGCCCAGGATCAGAGTGTTGCACCAAGCATTGATGCCCCGACAGATGGAGCGACTGTGTAGATAGGACCTTTCTTTACCTCCCTCTCTGTAATTTTTATTGACTTTTGAATATTTTTGTTGCATTTAAGGACAACTGCCTTTTTATTTGTGGTGGGGTGAGGTATTTCCATACCTACCTCTTGTGACTATATTTTGTATATATTGGGTTCATTTTTGGTTTTATGTGTTGATCTTGTTTTATGGATGTTTGAGCTTATGGCTCCTTGTTATGAAATGAAAAATGGGTTTTGACCCTTTTGAAAATCTTTGCCACCTCTTGTTTTATGTTAATGTGGTTGTTCTTGTGCAAATTTGAGTATCTGTTATGATCAATACCGATGAATTGAATAGTGCTCTTAATTGAACAAAAATGAATGCGCAGCTACGATGAGGTCAAATGAAGTTGCATAGACAATGTGTGAACTTTTTGCATCTCGTTGTGACTAACCGGTTATCGAATGGAGTCTCTTGTGATGAACAT
This sequence comes from Solanum piurae, assembly GCA_029582685.1. Lineage (NCBI taxonomy): Eukaryota > Viridiplantae > Streptophyta > Magnoliopsida > Solanales > Solanaceae > Solanum > Solanum piurae. The sequence continues at coordinate 8,047 of JAJOOO010012656.1, read as the reverse complement.
TGCACACTAGCGAAAGTGTGGAGTCTCGTTTGATATTGGTGCCAATGCCTTGTGTGATGAGCTTACCGTGAACCTTGTGTGATGACACCTAGAATTTACCCTGTTGGTCTAGTTGACCAAGTGATGCAAGCTCTTAAAATGATCTTAGGCAACGATTTTGAAGAGTGAAACAATTTGACAATATACCTCTTTTGTGGCCAACCTTGTGAGATGTGTGAACCTTGCTTGAACCCCATTTGAGCCTTGTCCTTTTCTTGGAAGAAACTTGATGCAGTTATGAACCCTTTTTATCCATTCACCTATAATCCTCATGAAGTGTGGTTTGTTTGAATAGCCAACTTAGGCCAAAAGCCTAAGTTGAGGGTGTGGTGAAAAGAGAAGGTAAATCAAGAAGTGTGATAAAATTCCCCTTTGAGACAATGGTCTTAAAAAAGAAGTAACCCCTCCATATAAAAAAAAGATAAAGAAAAGAAGAAACCAAAAGAAAAAGAATGAAAAAGTTGTGAAAGTGCAAAAGAAATGGGGTGTCCGAAAAGTTGAATAATGGGGTGAATTTTGAGCATGAATAAAAATCCTGAAGAAAAGGAAGAAAAGTGATGTTCAGACCACATTTCATGAAGGTAGCAACCACTAAGCCTAAATGATCATACCTTCACACTCAGTCCCGTTACAAGCCCTGTGTAACACCCTATAAATCTAATGACCTAAGCTAGAGCCTAACACGTAAACTAGAAGTCTAAATAGGATTAACATGAATATTAAGGTCCTAAAACAATTTCCCAAACCTAGCACTAAGGTCCTAGTGCCTACGTCAAGGCATGGACCCCCCCAAGGGTCCTTGAGGAGGACCAATGGACATACCCATAAGCTGTCAAAAATAGCTTGGTCCACGAGAGGGGCACCCACGCCACATGGGTGGACTCACGCCCCGTAGGTGGGGCTCGTGAGTCAAGACTTAGTCTTCCCCAAACTCCCCCAAAATCCCCCAAAATCTCCCAAAATCTCCTAGTCTCTGAAGGAAACCACGACTATGCAGTACGGTCCATGGACCAACTCACTCCCCGTAGGTGGGGGCTCGTGAGTGAGGCCTGGACCAATGCCAAAAGGCAAGCCACAGACCCAATCCAAGAGAGACCAGTACGGTCCATGCGTCCATCCACCCCCCGTAGGTGGGGGGTCGTGGATGGGGTCTGCAAAAGCTGCCTTAATTCTGCCAAAGGTCAAACACTTTAACTATATTCCTAATTAATTAAGTAAGGGTGGGGACGGTTATTATTAGTTATTTTAGACCTATATAAATACTTCTAAGTCGTTAAACTCCACTTAACACCTCATTACTCACAAGACTCAAACATAACAAACTTCCCTCTCAAAATATTTTCTCTAAGACTCCTGAAGAACAAGACCAAGGTCAAATTTAGAGTTGAAGTTCCAACCTTTTCACTCCAATTTCGTGAGGAAAACATCGATCAAGGTATGGGAGTCTTGATTCATGGAACACTTTTCTCCATAAAGCCCTTCAACTCTTTAATTTCAAATTGATAGATTCTTCAAAACTAGGGTTTTCATTCTAGCCATGGGTTCTTCCTAAAAATGATTTCAATGAGTCAATTGCCTTATATTATGGTTGATTTGTTGTTTAATGGTGGTTTTTATAGTAAAATTTCCCATGAACCCATGATATCCCTCATGACCCCAATTTCATGAATTGTGATGGGTGTATTGATGCAAAATGACTACTATGAATTGTGTCTATGATATTTTAGTTATTGAATCTTGTTTTATTCATGCCGAGTCTAGTATTTCTAGGTTTAATTGTGAGATATGATTCATGACCCTTGAGGGGGTAAATTGCTAGGGTTTGTACGTATTGATGAATGTTGTGTATGGACTCATGATTCACTTCGAAAGTGAAGATCCTATGACTATTGTGTAAATTGAGGTATTGTTGAAAGGCCATTCTTCCCTTACCCTTACACTTAATTATGTATGAATTGTCTAGGATGATGATAATGTTGAAGTGTTGATTGAAAGGCTATTCTCATGAAACACTGTGAACAATAATGTGAATGGTTTACTCACATGTTAATCATGATTCTAAGGTTGAAAGTTAGTTCTCACCTATTGAATCTATGAGCTATTTTATGAGTTGTATTGAATAAAGGGCAATATATTCCTTCACACATGTAAATGCAATTCAAGACTAACTATGTATAATTTGGGAAATAATGCTTAGCACCGAGTGGATATGGTCAATGAGGTAGAGGCCCTCCCGTCAATACAATAGGCCGGGTCATCTAGATTATTCTCATGAGATGGAAGCTCCTCCGCCAATACAATAGGTCGGGTTTCTAGAAGCAATCTCCATATCCCAAAATTATGTGCCCACATAGGTCTTTAGCTAGTGGATCCACCTAAAAGCTAATACATGTAGTTATACCTTAGGCGAGTAGGACACTTTCTTTCGGTGTGGGGTTACATGACACCGGATTCTATGTCTCTCACATGGCCTATGTCGGTTATGACTATTCTTCCTTATATGACAAGATAATGAATAAGACATGAACTATACCTATGAATTCTTTATGAGTTTTACTTAGTAGGAGTGGGGGTATGAGAATTCACTTTTACATTGCACAAGTAGACTTAGTAAGGTGTTATGGGGTAGTTTCTTTTTGTTATGATGAGACATGAATGTATGCATGGATGTTGAATGGATGGTTACTATGAATGACTTTCCTTATGTTCAAAGTAATGTACATGACTATTTCCTTATGTATGACTATTGATTATGATGAGGTCTAAAGATGAGATGTATGACTAAGGTAGCTTCAAAGGAGTACTTAGTATGATTGGTATTATGGGATGCCAACCATACACTGCACAAGTGTTCCTTAGGGGTTGGTAAAGTAATGATTTTACTATGTTATAAGCATAAATGTGATTATGGATTGTGTTTTACCTTGAAATTGCATGTTGATTTCTAAACTTGACAAATGCATACTTTTTAACAGAAATGTCTTTGTTTATCATATTTCAAGGATTTTTGTGCATGCTTCCATACTTAGTACTTTATATGCTAACCCATTTCTACTACATTTACTATGAGTGTAGGTTCCGATCGTTGAGACGTACTTCTTCTTTCAAGAGAAGCTTGGGTTGACTATTCCCTAAGCTTGATGAGTCCTCAAATTCGAGGACAAGATGTTATCATTTTCTAAATTCTATTGTACTTTCTATTTTCAAGACTTTATTGATGTAAAGGGATTTTGACCCTATTTGTACTCTCTATTGTACTAGATGGTGATTGAGTCTAGATTATATTTTTTTGGTTATGAAAAAAAAGTTGATTTCGATTGTAAAAGTTTTAAATTTTCAGCATCATTCTTATGGATTTATTTGTATGATTATGCTAAGGGCTTGTATGCGACCCCTCCGGGGTCAAGTACACCGTGTCACGTCTAGGGGGTACCCCTGGGTCATGACACCTTGAAAAGACCTTTTTGATCTTGAGTGAGCTGAAATAATTGTTGATTGGAAAATAAGAGCAAACCTATGGGTGAATTCATGCATATGTTCATCTTTATGAGTGTGAGCATTGTATGTGATTCCGAAACTATAAATTGTTGAAGAATTATGTGTGAATATGGAATCATCTTTGTTGTGAGGACATTTGAGTACCTTTGTTGAGATTGAACTTGCATTTGAAACAAGTATTGTGAATTTGAGAAACTTTGATAATGGTGAGTCACAATTTGAATCTTTGAGTGCACAATTAATCCTTGCATAAGTAAGTTGAGTCTTGTTGTGTGCATTCATGACTGATTCTTATGTAGCACTGTTTGATACATCCTTTTTGAACTGCGGAACTTGAGTTTTACTTGAGGACAAGCAAAAGTTTAAGTTAGAGGTGTTGATGAGTCCAAGGTTTGGACTCATTTAGGGCTTTGTTTATATATATTTAGTGTTCTCAAATGCTAATTTTGTGCCAATAACTGATGTTAAATCCTTGATTTTCAGGAATATGGATTGAGGAACAAAGCAAGGACACTAACTTGCAAAAATGAACAAAACGAGCTGAAAGAATGAAGAAAGGAAAGCCTAGTGATTGCCAAGAATATGTATTGAGAACAAAGCAAGGACACTAACTTGCAAAAAGGAACAAAACGAGCTGAAATAATGAAGAAAGACAAGCCTGGTGATTGCCAAGTTCACTTGGCGAATCGCCGAATGGCTATATGACATCCCAAAGTTCTAGTGTGCCAAGCCCTAAGGGAAGAAACCAAGTCGGTGAGAGAAATGAGCAGTCAGCGGATCACCGAGTAGTTCCGCGATGCAGTGCTAAATCGCCCAAAGTTACAAACCTTGAGGATGCTGAATGTCAAGGCAGAAGGGCGATGGAAGTGACCAAAGGGCGGCTAGCCGAGTGGTTCGGCGAGCCCGACTTACTTTGCTGAATGAGATTTTGTAGCTTATTTTCGGCGACTATAAATACGTTTTTGAACATTTTAGTTAGATTTTTTTTTATAGCTAGTAGAAATCTTTATATCAATTACTCTGGAGAACAATTTTTCTCTAGTTTTTCCCTTAGTTTTGAAGGATTGAAGAAATTCACTTCTGAGAAATTGGAAGTGGGTCTTTGAGATTCATCAATTTGGACCATTGTAAAGATAAAATCTCTCCTACCCAGTTGATGGATAATCAATTCGGTAATGGTTTTTACTTTTTTATGATGTCTAGCTAAAACTTCAATTCTTGGGGTGTGATTATGTGATAATGGGCTGATTTAGCTTATGTGTATTGCTAATGGTTAGTTTAAATGCTATTTAAAAGTGAGTTTAGTCATTGATTGTGGTTGAATTTAAGAATTGTAGTTTCAAATGCAGTTCTACCTTCGTCTTCTTGGCTTGCTTGAGAGAGAGGTTTTAGAACTAAGGTTTTTGACTAATGGTTTGTGGGCATTGGGTTTACTTGGGTTCAGCTCGAGAGTGAATCCTAAACTCAATCCCACACATTCAGCTCGAGAGAGTGAATGAATTAAGGTGTGGGCTACTCATATTTCGCATGCTTGTTGATGTTCGAGAGAAATCAACTTGATTCGGGGTAAATTATTCAAGAGAAAGTTTACCTCCTCTATAGCCTAGCTTACTCACTAATATTTAGTTATTTTCTAATAGTTGCAATTAACCATATGTCTACATTAGCCTATAATCAATCACATCCCAAGAACCCATCTCATTGTTGTTATTTCTTATTGTTTGTGACTGTTGTTCGTAGTTGATAATCAAAACCAAAACCCCCATTTGACAGTCGTGTCACCCCCTGATTTGAATGATATTTTTATTTGATAATTTTTATTCCTATGACTGATTTGATCGCATTCATACTTCTCAATTGAATCTGAAACATGTACCGCTCCCTGTGGGATTCGACCCCAACTCATTTAGTTGGGTTTTATACTAATTAACGACCGTTGACGCTTAAAATTGGATGAAGTGTCTTTGAAACGTTATTAATCATAAATATAATTGATTCTAGGTTGAAATGAGACAATTAAAAAGTGTAGAATTATATGCATTGATGATTAGAATTCTTTTTTAATGTATTAATTAATATTAATAACTTAGAATAAATTTACTACTTTTGGAAGAAAATTTCTGAGTCACATTTTTTCCTTAATAGTAGAAGATCAACATGATTATAGATAAAAATTCATGTGATATATGATCAATAATATAATTTTTTTCGGATGAATTCACTAAACCCATAATATTAAGAATTAGAGTCAAGAAATATTTATTTGACTCCAGTGAGTGGAACCCTAATGAACCTATCACATCTGGTTCTATTTTTGGGAATGAATTTTGTGTTTGTTCTAGATTAAACAAGTCATTAAATAGGTGTAGAATTATATGTATTCATGATATAATTTTGGAAGTTACATAACTTGTTTTATATGTATCCATAAATCTATAAAGGTGTAGAATTATATGTATTTATAAATCCAACTTGGAGTTGTATTTCAAATTTTAAAAATAACTTATAACATGTTTTTCTACTCGTTGTTCACTTTTGAAGTTGTATTTATTATATTATAATGTTACAAATGTCTCTTTTGCAAGAAAGTAATACCAAACACAATTTTATCTTCAATTTCAGCAATAATTTTTTACAAAAAAATGAAAAAAATTGGAATCTATGGCCAAACACATAATAAGAGCCCATATGGATTGACTTGTTTTTTTTTTCTTCCAAGAAAAAAAAGTCTTTTAAGGTTAAAAAGTTATTTCAAATACTTATTTCAAGCTATAATAACAACAAAAACAGAGAAGCTAAAACTGAAAAGTTGAGATTTCCAACTTAATAATTTATGCTTAAAAGCAACTTAAAATAAGTCTATCCAAGCAATTATTTTTACACAACTACTAAGAAGGAGAACTTCATATTAAACTGGTCGATAAAACAGCAGTGATTCAACTCACCATACCACATCTCCACAAGATGTTTCAGAATTCTCATGGCTTGCTCATGAAACTGGATAATGTGCTATTATATATATAGAAGCTAAAATTAATTCATGTACTGTTTGACATGCTCGGAGTTGTACATAAATACGATATTTTGTTTTACCATATCTTTGTCATTTTTACACCATAATTTCAAGTTCTACCCCAAAATTTCTGAATAGATCTATGTTTGCTCTTAATGATCTTTGTGAGTACTTCTTCCAATGGAATATTAGTGTCCCATGACTGGAGAACTTCCAACTCATGCCACTAAAGATCTTCGTTGTCGACATCTTCATACTTCACCCTGAACCAATCAGTTTTCTCGTAAAATTTAGTAACTTTTCCATTGTAATACTTGTCTCCAAATAACTTCCTTCAAACCATTGACCAAAACCAACATTCTTATGTGATTCTGCATAAGTAATTATTGGGATGGTAAAAAGGTGTCGGTGTTTGAAGAATAAGTGAAGAAGTCTAACGTCATAAGGAAACAATATATATAATAATTACACTCTCCAATAATGACCTTGCGGATTAATTAATTGATTAGAAAAGAATTTCTTGTATGTTGTTTTTATATAAAAATAAGATTATGCACACATTTGACATGTGTTACATATTTGTGTGAACCAAAAATAAAATTAATGATAATAGTTTCTTCTTAATCAAGAAAAAAAAGATTTAAAGGTGAAATTACATTTCTAATTCTTTTCTCTTTATCATTCTTATTTAATTGCAAATTTGAGAGAAACACTGAACTACATAAGTCACACAGTAAGTGAAAAGAAAATTCATAACTTTACCTCATTACACGTTGTATCATTACCAAAACAAGAGAAAATATGAAGAAACAATACTATTATAGTCGGCAAGATACGTAATATTGTAGTTATTCACAAGAAAGCTAAACTCATTGACAAAATAATAGTATTAAATATTATTATTTTTACTATCAAGTTCACTTTGTACTAGGTGGGGTATGGATAGAATAGGTGTAAGCATACTTTACCCTAACTCATGGAGGTAGAGAGGTTGTTTCTAAATCAATAGTCTAACAACTATTTAGCTACATGTTGATTGAATATATGTTGGACACATGACTGACATCCGGACTCTTCAAATCATCGTCCACTTTTTTTACCATTCAAAGGAGAAACACATAGAGTGCTTATAAAGGGTGTGTTTGGTATGAAGGAAAATGTTTTCCATAGAACAAGTTGATTTTTGACTTATTTTCTCATGTTTGGTTGGTGATTAGAAAATATTTTTCGGAAAAGATTTTTAGTGTTTGATTTATGAATGAAAAATGTTTTTGAGAAATATCTTTTATTTATACTAGAGCAGAAAATAATTTTTGAAATTGAAAATATTTTTTAAAAACAATCTTAAATTTTTTTTGGGAGGGGGTGGGCGGGGCTGGTAGGGGGTGGGGGGCTGGTAGGGGTGGGGGGTGGGGGTCGAGGGTAGGGGTAAAAAAATGAAATTTTGAAGTTGAAAATATTTTTTAAAAACAAACTTAATTTTTTTTTTGGGGTGGG
>JAJOOO010012655.1:0-17754 GCA_029582685.1 Solanum piurae | reverse complement strand
ACAGGAAGAACGAAGGAAAAATATGTGTCCAGCAACCAACTAGTACGTCTACTACTTAAATTCCATTATTCCTCACTTAAATCTCCCAAGGACCGCTCACTGTACAATGATTACCACCTAATCATTATTCAATGATTGCACTCTAAAACCATTTTTCTACTTATATTCCAATTTCAAATATAATTTTTTTGTCAAACCCACCTTCCTTGATTATCTTTCATAGCCAATATTAATAATAATATTAATTCTAAACAATCATAGCTGCTCATTAATTATAAAAGAGATGAACAATTGCATCCTTATTAAGTTAGGGTCATTACCTGGACGAAGTGCATCGACGGCGGAGGTGAGTATTCCAACCCTTTCTATTTCTTTTTTTCTCGGCTGCGTGAACTGCTGTTGTTCACAACAGCCAGCAATATTTACCCTTTTATTTCTTTTTTATTATTTATTTATTTTCTTTTCTATTATTAATAGTAGAGCTGTCAAAATGGACTTAGCCCATGGGGCCGGCCCAACCCTACCCGTTATTGGGGTAGGGTTGAGATAGGATTTTTCAAGCCCATTTAAAACTAGGGCTTATAAGCCCGACCCATATAAGCCCTTGGCCCTTGAGACTTGATCGGGGTTAGGCCGGGGTCGGCCCATGGGCCAAAACTTTTTATTTAAGAGTAATTTACAATAACCTTACTAGTATATAATCTAATTATTTGAATACACGCTATGTTGTAATATTATAAATCTTCGTACCCAGATAGTATCTCGAAATATATGGACTCAAAATTGGGTTAATTTGTTCTAGATTCACATGTATCTAGGATACATATATAAATCTCGCGCCCTCACCTCCCTCCTATCTTGCCTGTCACTCTCTTATCTCACTCGCATATCCAGTATGCGAGATACATGCTAATTACACTAAATTTTTGTTAGTGTTATTGAAACAACATCATTGTTTATCATATTTGATTTGAAAATCTTCTCATTTTTTTGATGTTATAGAATTATAAGTTTGAAAGGAAAAGAAAAATAAAAAAAGAAAAATAGAAGGGCTAGCCCGCCCCAGCCCTCGGCCCTTCTAGGGTTGGGTTGGGTTGAGCATTTTCAGGCCCTACCAAATGAAGGGCCAGCCCGCCCTAGCCCTTCAAATTCCTTGGCCCTCAAGGCTTGGGCCCGGTGGGGCTGGGCCAGCCCTTTTTGACAGCTATAATTATTAGCAACAAAATAATCTTTTATTAAATCTGAAAATCATGTCACTCATTCTTATAAGTCATAAATTATTTATAAAAGCTACTAAAAAGGGCAAATATAAAAATAATGAGTAAAATTCATAAAACGACTAAGAGGGTCGTTACAAATATACATAAGTCATTACAACATAACAATAACATGCATATACCGAACATATACAATATCAATATCATTTGCGAACAACAAAACTTTTCACATATTTCAAGATATACAATTATGTCAATTCAATGGTCCTCTCATGAAATTAACACCCAAACTGTTAGTGTACAGGTACGTGGTACCCGATCCAATATTTATGCCGGAACGTGGCAACCGATCCCATGTTTATGCTAAAACGTGGCAACTGATCCAAGTTAGTGTGTCGGAATGCAACACCCGATCCATTCAACAAGCCACAATCACAATCACAAGTACATTCTCATAATCATACAATCAAGTCATGATTCATGACATTCAATCATTCATCTATCCTCATTTATCATTAGTGTGATCAATAATGCAACATTCACATACATACATGTATTATAATAAAGCAAGAACAAACATACATCACACAACATGAAATCACAACCATCACCTACCTCAAACAAAGCTTGAATCCCCTAAGAAACTTGATCCTTCCCTTTCTGGATTCTTTCTGCTTGTTCTTGGTCTAAAAACAATTAATTTAATGTTAGGATCAATAAACAAGACTTAATTACCCGGAATAAAGTCAACACTACCAACCCTACATTAAACCCATGACCCCACTATCCCAATTAGGGCCTTTTTCACCATAATTTTTAGATCAAAACCCTCCCCCATCGATAATTACCCGCTAAATTACATTCTACAGATCGAAAAATAGATTCGGGGAGTTAAAACCTTACCTTTAGCCTCAAAAATGGTGAAAAACGGTCAAGAAACACCTGGGGTTGTCTCCTAGCTCTCAAAGTTGAAAAGTGCAGAATAAAACATTTTTGGAGTTTATTTCCGACTTAAGTTGTGACTGGTCCGCTATGGCGGCACCCATCCCACCACAGCGACCCCGCCCTGGCGGCTTGTGCTGAGACAGAACGTCGTAATTAGAGTCTCAAACCCCCATTTCACAACACACCTTCATCCCATGACACTCAGAAAATATCTGTTCACGCTAAGATCAGTTTCGGGAGTTCTACTCACCCGAATTCAATTTCGTAAAGTCATACGGGTTCCTTAACGACTTATCTATATACTCATGTGATCAAAACCATAATTAAATCTCCCATTTGTTACCAGATTTCCCTGGACCTCACTGACTCTGATTTTGTTCATATCTGGACTAGGTTGAGAAATTCCAAGTTACTACCAAAATCTAAAAAAATTCCCCGTTGGCTTTTCTATAACGACGGGACCATGTCGTTACAGAAACTCACACTCTCAATAGTTTAATTAGGTATGAAACTAAAAGAGAGAGGATATTTTAGGTGTGTTTTTGACACTTATCTCTAATTTGAATGATAAACTTATAAGAAAAGTAGGGAGAGTAGAGCTATTATGAAAAAGTAGGATAAAAGATGAAATATAATTATTAAATAATAAATAAAGACAAAGTGAGATAACGACGCGATCACACCAAATCAGTCGTTAAATAAAATAGGTTTTCCCGTCGTTACCTAATGATAGATTTAAACGATACGATATAATAGAATTTAAGTAACAATCGAAACAAACATGGTATTTAAGCGAACACTACAATACAATACAATACAATACAATAAGGGGTCGTTTGGTTGGGAACAAGTTATCCCATGATTAGTTATCCTGGGATTAGCTATCCTGAGATAACTTATCCCATCACTATGATAAAAATAGTGGGATAAGTTATCCCAAACATGGCAACCAAATAAGATATATAATTTTTATCCCATCACTATTTTTTTTATCTCTCACACCAAACAACCCCTAAGTAATAACCATCCAAACAAGTGTAACAGATGTGAGTTCGAGTCCGTGGGTACGGAGTTATCTTTGTTAGAAAACACTTAAAAAAAGGAGGAAAAAGACAATGGAAAACATTTTTTTAATTATATATTTCTTTCCCTTAAATGGAAAACATTCCAAAATGAATCAATTGGTGAATAATGCTGGTCATTGTCTTATTTTCTTTATCTTTAACATGCTTTGAGATTAGTTCTAAAGTTTTAGGGAGTGATTCCTCGACATGATAGCTATGTAGCACTGAAATGCCGGCGTGTTAGCTATGTGGAACTTTTAGTACCACAAGCGCATTACTCTTCATAGTTCATTCAAACTACTCACAATATGTCTAATACTCGGTTACATTTGTTTGTCACTATCTATTATTAGGGCAGTTGGGATATAATTTCAAATAATGACTTACAATCACATTGATTTAGAAATGAATTTTTGTTTAGAGTATGTATTTATGATTTTTTAAGTTATATTTCTTTTATTACTATGAAAATTTTGTAATTTATAAAAGCTATAAACAAATTTCTACAACTCTTATACAATTTTACTCAATGAGTAAAACATAATTCATAAATCAGTACATATATATAATAAGGAGTGTAGTTTGTAATGTGGTTAAGTCAAGTGTCAAGCTAATGAAAAGTTAAAAATAATTATTTTATCAAATTAAAATAGAAACACATAGGTAAAAGAACTCTAAAGATGGTTCATAAACTTATCATTTCCAGATAGGGATGAGGCATAAGTAACCCCCTAGACTATGACCGAAATCTCAGAGACACACCTTAACTAAACTAAGGTCCTAGTACCCCCTAACTATTTTTTTTTTGTAATTTTGTACACATTTTGACTTACGTGGCATACTTTGTGACTCTACGTAGTTGAGGTACGTGGGAGATGTTTGGATGCCACGTAAGCCAAAAAGGTGTACAAAATTACAAAAAAATGAGTTTAGGAGGGGGGGGGGGTAATAGAACCTTAGTTAGATAAGGTGTGTCTCTGAGATTTCGGTTATAGTCTATGGGGTACTTCTACCTTATCCCTTTTCAGATATTGTAAAATAAATTTAAATGTAGAAAAAAAGATAGAAATACTAATAATAATGATAATTATAATAATAAGTAGCAGTAGCAGCAAGAGTACTAATAATAATAATAACAGTAGTAGTAGTAGTAATAATAATAATAATAATAATAATAATAATAATAATAAGTAATGATAAAAATATTAATAATATTAATAATAATAATTATAATAAAAATATAATAACAACAACAAAGTAGTTGTAGAAATAAATAAGTAAATAATAATAATAAATTACTCTATATTATAAGAGTGAATGTTGAGGAGCTGGGGTGTGCCGGTCACTTCTCCTCAACTTCCTCTATTTATATTTCATTTTTTATCCGTTTTAATTTATTTTTATTTCAATATTTTTCTTTTTATATTGAAATTTGGTTAATTCTCAAAATTTTACCATATTACATTAACAATTTAAAATGTTTGAAAATATATTCATATGTGATGAACTTTCGAAATTTTACACGTACCACATAAATTGTGATAAAGTGAGTAATATATATTATTTGGAAACTACGTTAATATTACTATAAATCGCAACTTAAAGTATTTAAAAATATATGGGAAAATGCATAAGTAGTCCCCCAGCCTATGCCCGAAATCTCTGAGACACACCTAACCTTTACTAAGGTCCCATTACCCCCCTGAACTTATTTTATATATAATTTTTTACCCCTTTGCAGCCTACGTGGCACTATCTTGTGGGCCCAACGCGTGTTGATTTTTTTTTCAAAAATAGTGCCACATAGGCCGAAAAGGGGTAGAAAGTTAATTAAAAAATAAGTTCAGGGGGTAATAGGACCTTAGTAAATGTTAGGTGTGTCTCAGGGATTTTGGGTATAGGCTGGGGGGGTACTTATGCATTTTCCCAAAATATATTAAAAAATAGATTAACTCTCAAAATTTCACATGTGCCACATAAATTGGGCATGGGAATAGCATATATTTATTTAAAAAATACGTTAATAGTACTATAAGTTGCAATTCACGCATGCCACATAAATTGTGATAAAGAGAGTAATATGTATTATTTGGAAATTACGTTACTAGTACTATAAATCGCAACTTAAAGTATTTAAAAATACATTAAAAAATAGGTTAACTCTCGAAATTTCACATGTACCATATAAATTGGGGCAGAGAAATATTATTTTAAAAAAATACGTTAATTAAGAATACTATAAGTTGCAATTCACATGTGCCGCATAAATCGTGATAGAGAAAGTAACATACATTATTTGAAAATTACGTTAAGTAACTATCAATCAAAACTTAAAGTATTTAAAAACATATTAAAAATTTGATCAACTATCAAAATTTCGCATGTTCCACATAAATTGGGACAAGGGAAATAACATATATTATTTAGAAATTACGTTTATTAAAAGTACTATAAATTGCAATATTAACAATTTAAAATATTTAAAAAACATACTGAAAATTTGAATGAGTTCAAAATTTCACACGTGTCACGTAAGTTGGAACAAAGTGAGAAACATATAAAACAAACAAAACTGATTTCATTAATTTAAAATATTTCTTTCAATTTTTAAATATGTAGCTTATTAAATAAAAATATGCATTGTATTTTAAAAATTACGGATAAGAAAGAATGACAATAAGATTGTCTATTAAAAAATAGCTAATATATTTGAATTCAAATTAAATGAAATTCGAGTTGAAATAGGGTTCTAGCTTCTTAATCTCTCTTATATATACTCTTATAATGAGGTAATATAAAATGTTAAGCTTACTTCTCTCTTTTTTTTTATTTATTGTTCAGTAGATTTATTCTTCATATTCTTCAACTAAGAGGATCATATTACTTTTGCTTATTGCATTCTTCACATTCTTGAGATGAGTTTCTAGGGTCGTATTACTTTTGTTTTAATATTTTTTTTTTCTTTTGGTTTTCCATTCGGTGTCCTAAGTCTACATTGAAGCTCCAACTAAATCCGGATCGCACACTGCAGGGAAACATTGAACTAAAGTAAGTAATATTTTTCATTCTAATTTTGTTTGTTTGTTTATTTTGATAAGAACAAATATATTCAATAACGTTAATTAAAAAAAACATTTTTTATTGAGAATTTTAGTCAAGCATTTTAGCTTTTTTAAATGCTAAATTTTGTTATCATGTTTATATTATTATTTTATTGAAATAATTATTCATAATATTTTATATATTTTTTCGTGATAATCTATTTATTCATTTCGATGTTGAAAGAATTTTGGATGAAGATTGAGAAAATTGGTAATTCAATAACTTTTGTATAGACGAAAGTTTTCTTATTTATCACTATTGACTTATTTAAGGCATTCTCTTCACAATCATCTATATAATTAATTTTCTTGCTACATTAATGATTAGCACGTAACCTTTATTTCTTTGAATTTAAATTAATATATATATATATATATATATATATATATATATATGTATGTATAATTTTTGTATTGAAATTTAAAGAAATATGTATACCAATATTTGAATCTCTTTTAAAATGAAAATGGATAAGAGTTTTCATTCTTTGTATTCTGTTATTCAAAATATGTTAACACTTAGCAGTGTATAAAATTATAGAAAAAATTTCATTTTAGAGTAAGAGTTTTAAATTACCTATATACACACCTTTATTTTCCATAATTTCCATTATTCCTTACCATTTCAAAATATTTCCAAAATTCCTTATTTTTTCCTAATTTTCAAGTCAACCGGATACATAAGTGTCCAACGTTACCCACGTTTCTCCTTCCTTTTTGCACTCCTTTAATCTCTCCCTAATTTTACTCCACAATCTTAGCAGTTACAATTTCATCTCAATTTGAATCGTAAAAGGATTCTCTCTCCAGTCAACCAAATTCAAATCAATTAATTGGTAAATTTTTGTCTTCTTTGTTGTCGTCTTCTCCACTGTCATCTTCTTCTTCTTCAAAAAAAAAATTCATCCTTATTTTCTGATATGGATCACGCTCCTTCAAAAAAAAGGGTAGAAACGTTTCATCCACAATTTCTTGACCTCTATCCAAGGTAATGATTTTCGATTTATTTCTATGATATTTTGATGTTCAATCTTCCATCTAGTAGTTGATTCAAATGCGTGATACATTGCTGGAAAAATGGTAGAAAAGTTTCATATACTATTTCTTGACTCACTCTGCCCAAGGTAATGATTTTTAATCTATTTCTACGTTATTCTTTGATGTTCAATCTTGCATCTAGTAGTTGATTCAAATGCATGATACATTACTGAAAAAGTAATTTTATTATATTGCAACATATCATATTCATATTTAAGGTATTGATACATAACACTAATGATGTTGAATCAAGTTCTTTAATGTATCATCAACCTTATTCAAATGTAAGTTTTATAAAATTTTATTTTAAAGTATATGTTCAATTCGTTTTTATAATGTATCTTTTACATTTTGTAGGGATTGTGGATTGTTTGCAGTTGCGTTTGCTGAATTCCTTAGTGATGAAATTTCAATTTCATCTAATGGTTTCTGATTCGATTATCTCCGCTCAAGATATGAAGCTTTGCTATGAAAATACGGCAGTGAAAAGGCTGAAGCAGGATATGTTAGTGATAATGATGATCCATCAAAGCCTAAGGGTCATTTCACACTACTAGACCATGAGGATTTAGTTAATCTGGAATAGTTATAGTGTATCAATGGATATACACTATTTTTTTTAGTTTGTATTGTTTTAAAGATACATTAACTTAAGTGTTGGAGCATTTCTCTAAAAACTTGTTTTGTTTGACTGTTACATCAATCTATTTTGTTCCGTTAATCTCAGAATGTCTATTTCTCTATATATTTTTTCAATTGTAATCATAATGTGTGTGGTAAACAACACAAATTAGGATAATTTTAAAAATTATTTGAATCAACCTATCTTCATGAATTAAAGTATCACATTTTTATCATTCTTGATGTTATTGATACACTTAATTTATAACACTTGTAATGTACATTTATTACCTGTATAATGTTCATAATTTAATGTATCAAATACATTTTCTAGATTTTATGTTATATGTGATACATTAAAGACATGTTGTTTACAATTATGATGTATCAGATATATTATTTATCAAAATACAACAAAATCATTCATTACATGTACATTCTATCATATTTACAAATGTTAATAATTTAACAGTGTTATTAAATCATCATCAATCAGAAATAAATACAAATCTGAACAAATTTTTATTTCATAATAACAACATTTCAATATATTGTATCGAAAATACATAAAAACACAATACATTGAAGTGTATATACTGTTATAATGAAAAATTATTGAATTGAAAATTATAAAACCGAAACATCAATGTATTCTAAAAAATTCTATTTAAAAGTCTGTGTCAATCATCTTTAGGAAATAAGTACAAGTTCGTTTGTTGTGACCGTCTTGCCCACAACGTCCACAACAATTTGTGTTTGTTGTTAGCTTTTCATCTGCATTTTTCTTCCTTCATTTTCTGAGTCATCCATGCATCCTCTTGTATCTCGGTGGCAACACAATTTCTTCCAAAACAAACTCATGAATTGACCAATACATAGCTGTAATTATACCACATACCTTACAAAATGGCTACTAATTCATGTATCAGTCATAAATATTATACAAGAAGGCACAACAAAACAACAAGATACATGTCCATCTATATTGTACACACTTAATTAATTGTGTCTTATTAGAAAAAACTGACACAATTCATAAAATTAAGTTATCACAACACTCCTCTATAGAACGATACATTTACAACTTACATCAAATGTATCAGATACATTATTGAAAATACATCAAGAAAATCATATCACAAAACCCAACACGTGCATGGCAAGCTTATGATTATATAATGTATCTAATAAAAAAATATGTAATGCATCAACTTGCAAAAAATAATGTATATTTACCAATTTATTCATCTACAAAATAATTTATCACAAAAAAATCACTATATAATTTTTTTTTCTTTCAAACTTACAACACATGTATCTGATAAATTATACTAAACGCACATTGCAATTCAAATCACAAATACCAACATATGCAAAACATGTACATGATACAAAATATATAATGTATAAACCTACAACACATAATATATCCGTACTATTTTATCCATAAACAACACAAAATATATCAGACAAATTGATTACACAACACAATACTACAAAATCACAAATCTTTTTTGTCACGCCCCGAGCCTACACCCTGGGAGGGACTGGCACTCGAAGACCATTGATGGCCCCAAGCGAACCCTTGGCCTGACTTACTTAATTCAGCGGAAGACTTAAACATAAGAAAAATACAACTCATGCATAACTTAAGAAATCATAGTTTAGCCAAAATGGCAGCTCAGTGTTTAAACAACATCTGAATGAATAATGTAAAGACTACTGAACTACTAAACTGTCTATGAAGCATCTAAAACAACTAAGATGGATGTTGGAACAAACCCCACAACATCCTAATGATTTAAACTAGAAAGCGAATAAAAGAGTCCTCCAGAATGCAAAAAGGCTCACCAACAGACTCTGAATGCTCAAGCTGGATCAATGAGATGCTGGATTCTGATCATGGTTACCTGCGTCTGCATCATAAGATGATGCAGGCCAACTGGCATCAGTACATTGAATGTACGAGTATGCGAGTTGGAATGCTAAACACAACTAAGGCTTGAAAGGAATCTGAAAGAAATACTTACCTTGGCTCTTCTCAACTCATGAATAGATCACTCAAAATAAAGTAATGAAATAAATGCAATATATGAAAAGCTTTGTAAAATAGTAAAAAGCAACTTAGTTCGTTAAAGAAATGCAATAACAAACCCAACTTTACTCATGAACTAAAGTAATATAGTTTCTGTGGGAGATTCTCTAACCGACAACCACCACTATAAGCCTAAGTGGTGATACAACGTCTTGCCCACGCTGCCAGAACTGTCCTATACTTTGCCGTCATATAGAACGCTTAACTTAGTTGATCCACTAGTCTATGCTAAAAGTATCTTAAGGAGTCATCTAAAAAGTATGATCCTTTACTACCCATGATGGCTACATGGTTTATGGTGACTTGAGTTAATATGAAATCGCATCCCTATATCAGTGCTCAATACTACTCCCAAAATATACTTAGCTCATATGTTTTTAAAACAACTCTTTCTTTGGTTTGAGATAATTAATCAAAACTTAGCTTAAAAGCTCTCTTGGAATCGATGTTCCCTTTTTTTTTTGCTCAAATGTGAAAGCATTTATAAACCCTTTGGAAATACCTAGTTCCCTAATAGCTTTTTTAGAAATGAACTCAACTCTTTACTCTTTGCTTAACTTGAATCTTAAGTCTTAAAACAAAGTTAAAACATTTGTAAAAGACCTTTGAAATCTTTGATGACTTCACCTGACTTGACTCTTAACTTCACTTGAATTGACTCTTAACTTTCCTTGAATTGAACTATGGATTCAAGGATTATGATTTGTAATAGGAAAGCTCTCTTGATGTTTAGGAATGATTTCGAATAGCTAAACTTGAGAAAAGTTACGAAATCACCATCTTGGAACAAGTCCGCGACGCGGAAATGCTCCTAAATAAATTCTCGCAAAATTAATTTTGAGACAGTGGAGTCCGCGTCCTCTCCGCGACGTGGAGCAGATTTTTGTTCACAGGGGGAACAAGTCCGCGACGCGGACTTGTTTCATGAACCTTACTCGACTCTTTCCTTCTTCGTTTTTCAGCCTCAATTCACCTAAATTCGATTGTCTTCCTCAAATCTGTTTTAAATCCTGATGTCCAGCATGTTTACTCAAGAAACTAACTCAAAGCAACCCTAAACTCAATGTAAAGATCTCATAAACTTCTCAATTTGTCCTAATTCACTAACAACATTCGAATTCAAGAATATTTGTCAAGAACATCAATTTTCCAACTCTTCTAGGACGAATTTCACTAAATTAAACATGGTTGGCACGTGGGTGAATGAACCAACGCTATGAGAGACTCACATACCTTGTAGGATCAATTCCTTGGCGAATCCACAACCAAAATCGATCGTTCTTGGCGAATCTTGCTTTTTCTCTTTTCCTTTCTCTTGCGTTCTTTCTCCAAAATCCCTAACTCTATTTATCAAAAGCGTAAACTGAACTAACTCAGTTGTTGATCCCACTTAATTTACAAAAACGGATTTAATTAATCGGGTAAGAAAAAGACCAAACTACCCTTCAAAAATCCGGATTGGACATTTCCTAATCCAACATCCCAACTTTTGAAAGGCATAACTCACTCATACGATATGGAAATCGCGCAAACTCAGCGGCGTTGGAAAGATCATTCCAAGAGATTTCCAACCATATCTGGAAATACACCTAACTCATCCTGAGCTAGGAGTTATAGTCGTTTAAATTTGACCAAAAACTCACTTTAACTTGCTTAAAATTTTCCAGATTTCCTTATATTTTCCAAAAATGACTATTTCCAGTTTTTAAACTCTTTCTAGTCGTTTCAAATTGCGAGATGTTACAATATCTCCCCCTTGGGAACATTCGTCCTCGAATAAGGTTACTCTTACTAGGTTTAGAGTGCAACATCAAACTCAGACACCCAACAAGCAAATGCAAACAAACAACATGCTCATTCATAATTTAGAGAGCACTAAGAAGAAAATTAGTACCTTGATCTGCACTTTCTTCAGATTCAAAGAGATGTGGATACCTCTTCTTTATATCCTCTTCAGCTTCCCAAGTAGCTTCTTCAACAAATTGGTTCCTCCAAAGGACCTTGACTGATGCTACCTCTTTTGTTCTCAATTTGCGAACTTGACGATCTAGAATCTGGACAGGGATCTCCTCATAGGATAGGCTATCCTTGATCCCAATATTTTTAGTTGGTATGATCAATGAAGGATCGCCCATACACTTCTTCAACATGGAGATGTGAAATACAGGATGAACCGCTGCTAATTCCTGTGGTAGCTCCAACTCGTAAGCTGCATTGCCAATCCTCTTGGCTATGCGGTAAGGTCCAATATACCGGGGACTAAGCTTCCCCTTCTTACCAAACCTCATAACACCCTTCATGGGTGAAACTTTTAAATATACCCAATCATCTACTTCGAATTCTAACGCCCTTCTCCTAACATCAATGTAGGATTTATGACAACTCTGTGCTGTTTTCAATCTCTCTTGAATTATTTTTACCTTTTCCATAGCTTGGTGAACTAAATATGGTCCTATCAACCCTGTTTCACCAACTTCAAACCATCCAATAGGGGATCTGCATCTTCTTCCATAAAGGGCTTCATATGGAGCCATTTGGATGCTAGCGTGGTAACTGTTGTTGTAAGCAAACTCAATGAGAGGTAGGTGATCATCCCAATTTCCTTTGAAATCAATCACACAAGCCCTCAACATATCTTCTAATGTCTGAATAGTGCGCTCTTCTTGCCCATCAGTCTGAGGATGAAAGACAGTACTTAAGTTCACCTTTGAACCCAAGCCCTTCTGAAAAGATTTCCAGAACTGTGCAGTAAATTGTGCACCTCTATCTGAATTAATGGAGACTGGGACTCCATGAAGTCTTACAACCTCCTGAATATATAACCTGGCATAATCTTCTGCTGAATGGGTAGTCTTCACCGGCAAAAAGTAGGTTGATTTTGTCATTCTGTCGATAATCACCCAAATAGAATCATGTTATCTACGAGACCTTGGCAAACTTGTGATGAAATCCATATTGATCATCTCCCACTTCCATTTAGGAAGTTCTATATTCTGAGCCAAACCATCGGGCCTTTGGTGCTCAACTTTCACTTGTTGGCAATTTGGACACTTAGCGACAAATTCAACAATGTCATTTTTCATGCCATTCCACTAATAAACCTCTCTCAAATCACGATACATCTTTGTGGAACTTGGATGAATGGAATATCTGGAGCTATGAGTTTCCTCCATGATCCTTTCTTGGAGTCCATCCACCATAGGTACACACAATCCACCTTGATGTCTCAATACCCCATCTCCCCTTGTCTAAAAGCTAATACTCTTTGCTTTTGAACGTTTGCCTTCAACTCAAGCAAAATGGGATCTTGGTCTTGTTTTTCCTTAATTTCTGACACTAGTGATGATTCAGCCCCATTAGTCACCGCTATTCTTCCTTCTGTGGAGTCCATAAGTCAAACTCCTAGGCGTGCCAGTCTGTGCACATATTTTGCTAACTCTCTCTTTCCTTCTTCAAAATGGGCGGTGCTACTCATAGACAACCTGCTTAAGGAATCATCAACAACATTAGCCTTACCTGGGTGGTAAAGAATACTCATGTCGTAGTCCTTGAGTAACTCTAACCACCTTCTCTGTCTGAGATTGAGCTCTTTCTGAGTGAACACATATTGAAGGCTCTTGTGATCGGTGGACACATCCACATGAACACCATATAAATAATGGCGCCATATCTTCAAAGTGAAAACTACAGTAGCCAACTCTAGATCATGGGTTGGATAATTCTTCTCATGAACTTTCAACTGTCTGGAGGCATAAGCTATAACTTTTCCATTCTGCATTAAGACACAACCCAGACCAACTCTAGATGCATCACAATACACCACAAAACCTTAAGTACCTTCTGGCAAGGTCAAGACTGGGGCAGTAGTCAACTTTTTTTTCAATTCCTGGAAGCTTTTCTAGCAAGCTTCAGACCATTGAAATTTCACTGTCTTCTGAGTCAACTTGGTCAAAGGAGACAAAATAGACGAGAACCACTCTACAAACCTTTTATAATAGCCAGCTAAACACAAGAAACTTCTAATATCAGTTGGAGATGTGGGTCTAGGCCAATTCTGCACTGCCTCAATTTTCTGAGTATCAATTCTAATTCCATCACCAGAAACTATGTGGCCCAAGAGCGCCACAGACTCAAGCCAAAACTCACACTTCGAGAACTTGGCATACAACTCCTTATCTTTCAAAGTCTGAAGAACTATTCTGAGATGACTAGCATGATCTTCTTCATTCCTTGAATAGATTAGTATGTCATCAATGAAGACGATAACAAATATATCTAAATAAGGTTTGAAGACTCTGTTCATAAGATCCATGAACTCTGCTGGTGCATTGGTCAAACCAAAGGACATGACCAAGAACTCATAATGACCATATCTAGTTCTGAATGCTGTCTTTGGAATGTCACATTCCCTAACTTTTAACTGATGGTATCCTGATCTGAGGTCAATTTTCGAAAAGCATGTGGCACCCTGAAGTTGATCAAATAAATAATCTATCCTTGGAAGAGGATACTTATTCTTGATGGTTACCTTATTAAATTGACGGTAATGTATACACATCTTAAGGGAACCATCTTTCTTTCTCACAAATAAGACCGGAATGCCCCAAGGTGAGACACTTGGTCGAATGAAACCTTTATCTAGGAGATCTTTCAACTGCTCTTTCAACTCTGCTGGTGCCATTCTGTATGGCGGAATAGAGATAGGACGAGTATCTGGAATGATGTCTATACCGAAGTCTATTTCTCTATCAGGAGGGACTCCTGGTAGGTCATCAGGAAAGACTTCTGGAAACTCTTTTACTATAGGAACTGACCGAATGAGAGGTACTTAAACACTTGAGTCATTAACTCGGACTAAGTGATAGATACTACCCATCGAAACTAACTTTCTCGCCTTAAGGTACGAAATAAAGCGACCCTTAGGCACTACTGAACTACTACTCCAATCTATGACTGGCTCATTAGGAATCTGAAACTTGACTACTCGAGTCCTACAATCTATGGAGGCATAACAGGCATGAAGCCAATCCATACCTAGAATGACATCAAAATCTACCATGTCTAACTCAACTAAATCAGCCATGGTGCTCTTGTGATTAATGGAAATGGGACAATCACGATAGACTCTTTCTGCTAGAATAGACTCCCCAACAGGTGTAGAAACACAAAAGGGTTCACAAAGTTTCTCAGGAAGGACATCAAACTTATTTGCGACATAAGGGGTTACAAAAGATAAACTCGCTCCTGGTCTAGCAAAGCATAAACATCAAAAGCAAAGACTTTGATCATACCAGTAACAACATCTGGAGAGTTCTCTTGCTCTTGACGATTGGTGATTACATAAAGACGGTTCGTTCCTCCGCTAGTACGGTGTAGTCCTGTCTGGGGGAGCAACTGATGAAGATTGGTCTCTATAGCCCTGATTTCCACTACCTTGTCTGTTCTTTAGGCACTCTTTCAAGAAATGACCCTCTTGTCCATACTTGAAGCAACCTGTCTGGCCCTCACGACACTTACCTGGGTGGGTTCTACCACACTTCGCACATGCAAGAGTCCAGTTACCTCCTTGTGCCACACTACCCTCAGACTGTGCATGTCTAGTTCTGAAGTTCTGCGAATTCTAGCTATTATACTCACCTCTGTTTCTGGGTGCAGGTTCACTAGCAGATGATGGTGAAGGTCCCTTTTGTTTCTAAAAGAATGGATGATTCACACTACCCTTCTGCTGCCCAGACTCATTCCCTGTCTTCGCTTTCTTATTTCTGAACTCTTCCCTGTCTCTCAGCTTCTCTTCCTCAACCTGATGCACATAAACCATTAACCTTGATATGTCCATGTACCGGATAAGCATTGCAGCCCTTCCTTCCTTACTCAACAGACGAGACAACCCAACAACAAACAAACTCATTCTACTTCTCATGTCCGCAACCATTTCCGGAGCATGGACAGTTGGGTGAATTTCAACCCATACTCATGAACACTTAGAGAATCCTGCTTAAGTGTGAGGAATTCACGTACCTTGGCCTCTTTCAGTTCTCGGGGAAAGAAACGCCTCAAGAAAGCCTCTTCCAAACATGCCCAACTCGCAGGTTGTGCATCCTCAACTCTACCCCTTTTCCACTGATCAAACCAAGTCCTAACAACATTCTTCAGTTGATATGCAACTAGCTCAACTCTCCCAGCATCAACAACGTGCATCACATCGAATACGTTTTTCAGTTCCTCAATGAAGTTCTCTGGATCCTCAGTAGTGCTGGAACCAGTGAAACTTGGAGGATTCATCCTCAAGAACTCACGAATCCTTGAAGTGTTAGCCTCTTCTTGTCGAGCTCCTCTTTGCTGCCCGACCTGGTTGGTCACAGATTGGCTCAACATCCGGATAGCCTCACGGAACTCAGCATTTCTGACTTCTCATTGAGGTTGAACTTCAGGTGCATTGGGTAAGTCTTGTTCCTCAACATTCTAGCAGGATGAACTCTGACTGCTCTTCGTGGAGGCATGATTATTTGAAACACGCGCAAGCACGAATTAGAAGGAAACTTTTATAGAGATTTACTCTATCGCACGAAATGAATGTGAAAGAAGTGAGATAGTTCCTAAATGTTGCAGCCTCCTAATTATAGATGTGGCATGATTCACATTGATAACTAGGACTCTACAGACACGGCTTCATAGACTCCCTAAGACACTTGAACTCTGTGCTCTGATACCAAGTTTGTCACACCCCGAGCCTACACCCTGGGCGGGACTGGCACTGGAAGACCATTGCTGGCCCCAAGCGAACCCTTGCCCTGGCTTACTTAACTCAGCGGAAGACTTAAACATAAGAAAAATATAACTCATGCATAACTTAAGAAATCATAGTTTAGCCAAAATGGCAGCTTAGTCTTTAAATAATATCTAAATGAATAATGTAGAGACTACTGAACTACTAAACTGTCTATGAAGCCTCTAAAACAACTAAGATGGATGTTGGGACAAACACCACAACATCCTAATGATTTAAACTAGAAAGCGACTAAAAGAGTCCTCCGAAATGCAAAAAGGCTCACCAACAGACTCTGAATGCTCAAGCTGGATCAACGAAACGCTGAATGCTGATCCTGGTTACCTGCGTTTGCATCATAAGATGATGCAGGCCAACTGGCATCAGTACATTGAATGTACGAGTATGCGAGTTGGAATGCTAAACACAACTAAGGCTTGAAAGGAATCTGAAAGAAATACTTACCTTGGCTCTTCTCAACTCATGAATAGATCACTCAAAATAAAGAAATGAAATACATGCAATATATGAAAAGCTTTGTAAAATAGTAAAAAACAACTTAGTTCATTAAAGAAATGTAATAACAAACCCAACTTTACTCATGAACTAAAGTAATATAGTTTCTGTGGGAGATTCTCTAACTGACAACCACCACTATGAGCCTAAGTGGTGATACAACGTCTTGCCCACGCTGCCAGAACTGTCCTATACTTTGCCGTCATATGGAACGCTTAACTTAGTGGATCCACTAGTCTATGCTAAGAACATCTTAAGGAGTCATCTAAAAAGTATGATCCTTTACTACCCATGATGGCTACATGGTTTATGGAGACTTGAGTTAATATGAACTCGCATCCCCATATCGGTGCTCAATACTACTCCCAAAATATACTTAGCTCATATGTTT
>JAJOOO010012654.1:0-16461 GCA_029582685.1 Solanum piurae | reverse complement strand
CCAAGACTTGGTATGTCCTCATGGATTCGAGGATAAGACTTTTAAGTTCTTTTGTTCATGTAATAGACACTTTTAGTTTTTGTTTTGGTTGTAAGGGGTTGTGTCCCTACTTATGTTTTGTATTTGTGTCTAAGATGGCCATGTGGGACTTAGACTTCCGCTGTGTGTTTTAAAGTTGTTTTAATGAAGTTTGAATGTAAATAAGTTTTTTATTCCGCACTATTTTCATTATTGAATGCAATGAATGACTATGTGGCTTGTATAAGACCCCTTCAGGGTCGTATAAGCCATGTTACGACTAGGGGGTATTCTCGGGTCGTGACAAAAACCTAGCCTTCAAAGAAACTCAATCTCTTCAACCCTAGAGGCAACTTTCTTATCCTCCCTTACCTTAGCCTTAAGAACCGGTCAATCTCTCATCTTGTTCCCATCCTTCCCACATCAATAAAAACCATCCATGCTGGCTAGGCACTTACCATAGTGACTCCTCCCACACTTGGAGCAGGTAGTGTTGGGAAATGGAGACCCACTACCCTTCTCTTGGTCAAACCTAGAGGTGTTGGCACAATCTTGACCAGATTACCTTGGTTTAGTCCTAGGCCTACCTTGTTCATAGGACTAAGCATTAGGAAAGTTCCCATCATCGATTCTATCCCTTTTCACCTCCCTATTCAATTTCGTAAGCTTTTGCTCCTCAATTTATTGAGCATGAACCATGAGGCTGGAAATATTCATACTAGGGATAAGCATTGCCGAACGACATTCATTGACCACTAATTTGGACACTCCCATCACAAACTTATTCATCTTGGCCCTTGAATCCCCCACTATGGTTGAAGCATATTTGGATAGTTGGGTGAACATAAGGGAATACTCCTTCACACTCATACCCCCTTACTTAAGATTTATAAATTCTTGCATCTTTATTTCCCTCAACTCTAGGGGAAATAACCAATCAAGGAATTCCCTCTTTAATTCTTCCCACTCTATAGGACCCTCTCCTATCGGTCTACTATCTTTCCATTGCTCATGCCAAATTTTTTCTACATTCCTCAATTGGTAAGCCGCTAGATCCGCTTTATCTACCAAAGTCAAGCCCATGATGGCAAGCACCTTATACACCTCATCTACAAAACCTTGAGGATCTTCCTCCACTTTGGAGCCATAGAACTTCGGAGGGTTCATCCTCAAAAACTCTCTAACCCTAGAAGAAGCCATCACCCTTATTGGGTTTGTCGAAGCTACCACCTCTATATTGGCTTGCGCTGTCCAGGCTTGAGCCAATAATTGCATAGAAGCCCTAAACTCCGCAAGAGTGGAATTCCTAATTGGAGGGTCATTTGGAACTTGAGGAGGAGCTTGTGGAGGGACTTGGTTTGGAACTTGAAGAAGAACCTCTTGCTTTTCATCACCTTCCTCAACTCTCCTAGCATTAGCCCTTGTATTAGCCATACCATGAAACCAAAGGCATAGATTAGAAGAAGGGCCTACTAAAACCAAACTCTATGGCACGACTAAGAGAATGAACAAGTGAGACTTTTCCTAAGCATCCAGTAGCCTCCTATTCATAAATGTGGCACGCTTCACATTGATGAACAAGACTCTACTGGATGTGGTTTGAGACAATCCTAGAACCATTCTAAACCTTGTGTTCTAATACCAAGTTTGTCACGACCCAAGGGTACCCCCAAGAAGTAACATGACGTACTCGACCCCGAAGGGATCTAATATAGGCCCTTAGCATCATAACATAGCTAATAAAAGTAAAATACGAAACAATTTAAAACTTTTACAATAGAAGTCATATTTCATAAAAACAAGCGGAAATATTTCTATACTCTTTGTCCTAAACCATCTAATAAACTTTTGAATAAAAGTCTTGGGACGCAGCACATAAATAAATGACATAAAGGAAATAAGGGTTCGTCGTCGAAGCTATGAGGACTCACCAATTCTTCAACTCTTCTTGATCCTTGGAAACCTAGCCTTCAAACCAACTCAATCTCCTCAACCCTACATTTGATTAGAATGTAGGCAACATGGTTTAGTACAAAATGTACCAAGTATGAAAGCTAGCACAACATCATAAGAGCATCTCAAAATGGTTAGTCAACATAAGAAATAAGAATAAGAGGTAATAACATAGTCATAACATAATTATCATAGTCATAGCATGGTCTCCAACATAAGCTTCATATAAACATAAGTTAACATAAGATATAGTCATACTCATATAAGCATAATAGACTCTTAGTCCTCTTTACCATAATAGCACCATTCTCAAGTAACCTCAAAAGCATACATGTGCAAAGCAAGAATAGCATCCCATAATACCACCCAAGCCAAGTATCCAATTTTTGTCATCTTAATCATAGTCCATATGCATGGTCAACTCTTTAAGCTTTTTTCTAGGCCATAAGGGCACCATACTTCTAAGTAACCTTAAAGCACACTTTTGCAATGCATGAAAGGCATCCCATACTACCCTTCACACTAAGCATAACCTTGAAGTCATTTTAGTCATATTCACCCTCATTTGGCCTCATTGTAAACTTAACTTCTCATAACTAAGGGAATCTCTCACCTTTAGTCAACTATAGCTAGGAAGGGCAACTATAGCACAATCCTATCTTACAACTTCACTTTAGTAACCCCAAGTCATACTTTTGCAATGCATTAATAGCACCCAATAATATTACTCATGCTAAGTACTACCCTTAGGTCCTCATACTAACACTTCTTGGTTTGGAACCTAGTTCCTCTCTTTAACTTTAGAACACTATGAGGTACTCTTTTAAGCATATCTTAGTTCATTATTAGGTTAAACCCTATTAGATACTTCCTTTAGTATGTATAAGTTTACTATTACCATGGATACTATGAGATACTTACTTAAGCATGTCTAAACCCCTTTCTACTTTGAACACTATGAGATACTCTCTTAAATACGTCTAAGTTCCTTCTTTACATGGATCCTATGAGATACTACCTTAAGCATGTCTAAGTCCACTTATACTCTTGAACACAATGAGGTACTTCATTAAGTAAGTCTTAGTTCAATTATTCTTTAGAACACTATGAGATGCTTCTTTAAGCATGTCTTAGTTCATAGGATATGTATACTGCTACTAGGAACCTTTACTCAACTATGTGAAAGCTTCCATCTCATGAGACCTAACGTTGGGAAAACCCACACTCTACTACGTAAGAGTTCCCCCTTTAACTTGGATAGTCCTAACATCAACTAGGTGTTGTTCTCCTTTCTACTTGGAGCCCGGACCCTCTCTTATGTGACACTCCATCTCATTGTGAATATCCACTTGGAGCCAAGAATACACCCCAAGATTTATTTGGTAAGCCTTTCTTAACACTCATCTCTCATGGAAGGATGTCCTTGACAATCCATCCATGCTCAAGTGATTCTATAAAATTCATCAATCAAGCATTCATAAGGTAGGTTAGGTAAGTATAGACCTTTCACCACAATCCCACCTATTAGACTTCTATTATCTTTTAAACCTTAATCTCCAAGCCTTAACATTAATAGTTAATCACCTTAGATTCACCCTAAAGCCCTAGATATCATGATCACAACCTTACTCTTAATATTTATTTCTTAATCTCTTCTTTATACCTAGATTTCAAGGTAATTTGATCACATCTTTCATTATTCGGTGATTCAAGTCTCAATTGATCATCAAGGTTCAATTCTAACTTTACAAGTGAAGATCAATCATATACAATAGAGTCTAGTTCATTTCATGATTATATGATCCTAAATTTGATCAATGACTACACATGACATTGGTTTAGGAAGATCACCTATAAACCTTCAACTTTGCCTCTAATTGCATAAACCCACAGAGATGACATTCATCAATTTAGATTAGGGTTTACCATAGAAATCACATTAAATCATCATAATATCATTAGAAAAATCTAAATCAATCATAATTGGGTGTTATCCACTAGATTGGAATCACACCCAAACCCTACCCACAATGCAGGCACAACCCTAGCTAGAATTGGGTTTGTGACTTAATAGTTGGGGGAATCTATGGGGCTCTATGGGTGGAAGAACCCATAGATAAATAAGCTTAACATACCTTGATTCAAAGCCTTAAATAAAGTTCTCAACAATGGAGGAAATCTGCCCTCTTCGCTTCTCTTCTTCTTCATCATCTTCTTCTTCACTTCTTAAAGGGAGACTATTAGGAGAGTAATTTGGGGTCTTAGATGAATGAGTTAATGACTTAGTTTTAGGGGTATATTAGGTATTTATAGGTGGCTAATTAACTAACTAACCGACATCCATTAACCCCTAATTAATTACTAACTTAACCCCTAAGTCCCAACTTAAAAACTAAAACACTAAAATTGTCATGACCTACGGATCACCCACCTACAGACCGTAGGTGGGTTGACGGCTCATTCTGCACCTTTGTAGGTGCTGGAATGTGGCTCACATTTTCAGACCAATGCAAGACTTGACGCATGACCCCCACCTATGGGGCGTGGGGCCACCTACTGGCCATAGGTGGCCAAGAGTAGGTCTGCCCATATTTTCCAGGTTAGGAGCTACTTTTGGGGTCCCCCTCAAGGACTTCTTGGGTGGTCCTTGGGGGTCGTAACCGGACGTTTAACCCCTAAAACCCCTATTCCAAGTACATAAACCATTTCTAGTAGTTTTAATCTTGATATAACACTCCAAAACTCCTACGAAAGTCTCTAGAACTCACTAGTTCAACTCACTAATTTACGGGGTGTTACAACAACTTTGAAAGCCGAGGTGTCTGATTTGAGGAAGGATGTGGACTATCTGAAGTCCAGATACTTCACCTCGTTGTTTTAGTCAGCTGAGGCTCAGGATGTCCCTGCCAGGTATGAGATGCCTCCAGCTACAACCGAAGATGTGCCTATGGATGATCTGGCAAGTGATGAGTCAGAGGTGGAGACAGATGAGGAGAAGCTTGATTCTCAGGAGGCGACCATCTATGGAGACCTGCCTGATTTGTAGAAGATGATTGTATAGTCAGTCATTCAGACATCGCCGACATAGACATCTATGGAAAGCTCTAGTGGAGCCAGTATTGTTGTGTATCAGAGTGTGACCCCGGGTAGTAATGCCCCAATAGATGGAGCGACTATGTACACAAGATTCTTCTTTACCTCCCTCTTTGTCATTTTATTGACTTTTGATTATTATTGTTGCATTTGAGGACAACTGCTTTTTGTTTGTGGTGGGGTGAGGTTTTTCCATACGTACCTATTGTGAATATATTTTGTATATAAATATTATGGGTTTTTGTGATTTAAATTGTCTGTTGATTCTATCTTGTGGATGTTTGAGCTTGTGGCTTCTTGTTTTGAATGGAAATGGTGACTAATTTTAAATATTTTTTGCCACCTCTTGTGCATTTGATTGTGGCTATTCTTGTGCAAATTTGAGTATCGGTTATGATCAATACCGATGAAATAGTGCTCTTAATTGAAAACAAATGTGTGGTTACGATGAGGCCAATTGAAGTTGCATAGATAATGTGTGGAATTTTTTCATCTCGTTGTGACTAGACGGTTATCGAATGGAGTCTCTTGTGATGAACATTGCACACTAGCTCGAATGAGTTTCATTTGATATTGGTGCCAATGCCTTGTGTGATGAGCTTACCATTAACCTTGTGTGATGACACCTAGAATTTTCCTCGTTGATCTGGTTGACTAAGTGATGCAAGCTCATGAAATGATCTAAGGGAATGATTTTGAGGAGTGAAACAATTTGACAATATACCTCTTTTTGAGGCCCACCTTGTGAGGTGTGTGAACCTTGCTTGAACCCCATTTGAGCCTTCTCCTTTTCTTAGAAAAAACTTGAGCAATTTGTGACCCCTCTTTATCCATTCTCTCATAATCCTCATGAAGTGTGGTTTGTTTGAATAGCCAACTTAGGCCAAAAGCCTAAGTTGGAGGTGTGATGAAAAGAGAAGGTAAATCAAGAATGTTAAAAATTCCCCCTTCTAGCAATGGTCTTGAAAAAGAAGAAGATGGAACCCCTCCATATAAAAAAAAGAAGAGAAATAAAAGGAATAATGGGGTGAATTTTTAGCATGATTCAAATGTTGAAGAAAAGGAAGAAAGTGATGCTCAGACCAAATTTCATGAGGGTAGAAGCCACTGAGCCTAAATGACCTTACCTTTACACTCAGCCACATTTCAAGACTTGAAAAGACCTTTTTGATCTTGTGTGAGCTGAAACGAATGTTGATTGGAGAAAATGGGTAAACCTATGGGTGAAGTCATGCATGTATTAATATTTGCGAGTGCGAGAGTCGTTTGTGATTCCAAAACTATGAATTGTTGAGAAATTGTGTGTGAATATGGAATCATCTTTGTTGTGAGGGCATTTGAGTACCTTTGTTGAGCGTGAACTTGCATTTAAAGCAAGTATTGTGAACTTGAGTATCTTTGATAATGCTGAGTCACAACTTGAATATGTGAGTGCACAAATGATCCTTGCATGAGTAAGTTGAGTCTTGTTGTGTACATTCATGATTGAGTCTTTTGTATCACTGTTTGAGACATCCTTTTTGAACTGCTGAACTTGAGTTTTACTCGAGGACAAGCAAAATTTTAAGTTGGGGTGTTGAGGAGTCCTGAATTTGAACTCATTTAGGGCTTTGTTTATATAGATTTAGTGTCCTAAAATGCTTAATTTATGCCAATAACTTATGTTAAATCATTGATTTATAGAAACATGGATTGAGGAATAAAGCAACGACACTAACGGGCAAAAAAGGAACAAAACAAGCTGAAGAAATGAAGATGGGTGAGCCTGAGGATCGCCAAGAGCACTCGGCGTGTCACTGAGTGGCTCATCAGACCGCCTAAAGTTCAACTGTACCAAGCTCTAAAGGAAAGAACCAATTCGGTAACGAAAGGGAGCAGTCGGCTGATCACCGAGTGATTCTGGGAAGCCACGATAGATCTCCCAAAGTTACATACCTTGAGGATGCTGAATTACAAGGCAAAAGGGCGAAGGAAGAGACCAAAGGGCGGCTCGCCGAGTGGTTTGGCGATCCCGACTTACTTCGGCGAATGGGATTTCGTAGCTTATTTTCGGTAACTATAAATATGATTTTGAAAATTTAGTTTAGTATCTTTTCATCTATCTTTTTATCTATCTTTGATATTTTTTGAGTATCTTTGAGTATATGAGAACATGTGAGACAGTTTTCTCTAGAGAGTTTTTCTTAGCTTTGAAGGATTGAAGAAATTCACTTTTGAGAAATTGGAAGTGGGTCTTTGAGATTAATCAAATTGGACCATTGTAAAGACAAGATCACTCTTACCCATTTGATGGATAATCAATTTGGTAACTGTTTTTACCTTTTTATAATGTCTAGCAAAAACCCAAATTCTTGGGGTGTGATCATGTGATTATGGGCTGATTTAGCTTATGGGTATTGCTAATTGTTAGGTTAAATGCTATTTAAAAGTGAGTTTAATCATTAATTATGATTTAATTTATGAATTTTAGTGGCAAATGCAGTTCTATGTTTGTGTTCTTTGCTTGCTCGAGAGAGAAGTTTTAGAACTATGTTTTTTGACTGATGGTTTATGGGTATTGGTTTGATCTGGGTTTAGCTCGTGAGAGTAAATCCTAAACCCAATCTCACACATTTAGCTCGAAAGAGTGAATGGATTAAGGTGTGGGCTGATCTTAATTTGCATGCTTGCTGATGTTCAAGAGAAATCACTTGATTCGTGGTAATTGTTCGAGAGAAAATTACCTCCCTTATAGCCTAGCTTACTCACTAATATCTAATTATTTACTAATAATTTCAATTACCCAAATGTCTATATTTGCCTATAATCGATCACATCCCAAGAATCCGTCTCATTATTATTAATTTTTATTATTTGTGAATGCTATTTGTAGTTGATAATTAAAACCAAAACCCTAACATTTGTGTCACCCCTTTACTTGATTATGTTTTAAATCGATAATTTCTATTCCTATGGTTTATTAGACCACATTCATACTGCCTAATTGAATCTGAAACACATACCGCTCCTTGTGGGATTCGACCCCAACTCATTTAGTTGGGTTTTATATTGAATTGCAATTGTTGAACACCTAGAATTGGATGAGGTGTGCTTGAAATGTTAAATCATTTATGTACATGATTTATGAATACTTTGAAAGTAAGGTGATTATTACTATTATGTAATTGTGCTATTGTTGAAAGGCTATTCTCAATTATACACTTAAGAATGATGATGACATGATGTGAAAGGTTCCCTCACCTATATGAACCGGTAGGCTAATGACATCTCTTTCATATGTGAATAAAAGTGATCTTGATTGATATACCTTGAATTGGTAGGCTAAGGGCATCCTTTTCATGTGTAATTAAAAGTTATCTCGACTTAATGAACCTTGAATTGGTAGGCAAATTGCATCCCTTTCATGAGTGTCTAATGAAGTATTCTAAGGCTTTGTCTTGAATCTGTAGGCCAATGGTACCCCTTTCATGATGAGTGAAGGAACTATTATAATGATGAACCTTTAATCAGTAGACCAATGGTACCCCTTTCATGAGGATTCAATGAGCTATCTTAATGATGTACCTTGAACCGGTAGGCCAATGACATCCCTTTCATGTGTAATGATGTTAAAAGAGAATTAACAGCTCCATGGGAATTTAATGCTTAGCACCGAGTGGATATGGTGAGGTGGAATGAATGGACGGGTTTTTAGTAACAACCTCCTTATCCCATAATTATGTGCCCACATAGGTTATTAGCTAGTGGATCAACCTAAGCTAAAATGTTACAGGTTCTACCTTAGACAAGTAGACCAACTCTTTTCGATGTGGACATGCCACCGGATTCCATCATTTGCTCACATGGTCTATGTTGGTTAAGGATTATTCTGACTATGAACAAGGATATGAGGTATGTACTATGGTTACTTAAGAAGCTCTATGAAGTGTGGGTGGAGGTATGGGACTTCATCCATGCATTGCACATGTAGGCTTTGAGAGTGGTTATGGTGTGTTCCTCAAATGTTATAACGATTTATGAAATGAATATGCTTATGATGATTCTACTAAGTATGTTGACATGAGGGCTAAATGTAATGAAGTATGATTAATGTGGATTGTTGGTATGGGTTACTTTCCTTGATACAACTTATTAAATGTGGAAGTTCCTTGTCTATGAGTATTAACTAAAGATGAGAACAAACAATGGTAAGTGTGATTATAGTGGCCTAAAAGTAGTACTTAGTGTAGATGGGATTATGGGATCTTTATCTATACATTGCACAAGTATAACTTAGGGTTACTTATGAAATGGTTCGATTATGCCATGATGATTTATATGTTGAATATGCATGTTACTTTTGCTTTGATACTAAAAGTGCATGATGATTCTCAGACTTGGTAAATGCATGCTTTTTAACTAAAATGTACTTTTTAGAATGTTTTGAAGGATTTTTATGCATTACTATCATACTTGGTGCATTTTTGTACTAACCCATATTTTCTACATTTTTCACAAAGTGTAGGTTTCGGTTCTTAAGGTGATTCTTTATTGGTTCAAGCTTGGATCGACTATTCTCCTAGGTTGTGGTGAATCCTCAAGATTTGAGTATGTATGAGTCAATTGTAGTTTCTTTCTAGTTATTTCACTTTCGGATTATGTTGAAAGGGCTGTGACCCTATTTTTGATTCACATGTTGTATAAGATGGCTAATTGAGACAAGTTAGACTTCCGCTTCCTTTTATAAAAGCCTTTGATTGTATGGATAAAAGTTTAAATTCTGCATCATTTGTTTTATCTTAGGTTTATGATATGCTAAGGGGATTGTATGAGACCTTTCGGGGTTGAGTACGCCTTGTTACATCTATGGGTACCCCTGGGTCGTGACAATCCAATAGATCTTTCAACAGTTCTTTCAACTCCTTGAATTGTAATAGAGCCATACGGTAAGGAGGAATACAGATAGCTTGTGTGTCTGGGAGAAGGTCAATACCGAAGTCTATTTCCTGCTCGGAAGGAATACCAGGTAAGTCATCTGGAAACACTTTCGGAAACTTATTTACAATGGGGACCAACTCAAGGGAAGGGGTTTCATAATCTACATCCCTCACCCTTACTAAATGGTACAAATCTAGTTTTTAGATAAGAAATGAGCCGACCCTTAGGTATAGAATTTCCCCTCTTCCACTCTAAGATAGACTCATTAGGGAATTCAAACTTGACCACACATGTTCTACAATCTATAGAAGCACAACAAGAGCGCAGTCAATCCATACCAAGAATCACATCAATGTCTAACATATCAAGC
Source organism: Solanum piurae (assembly GCA_029582685.1). NCBI lineage: Eukaryota > Viridiplantae > Streptophyta > Magnoliopsida > Solanales > Solanaceae > Solanum > Solanum piurae. The sequence continues at coordinate 6,110 of JAJOOO010012654.1, read as the reverse complement.
TCTACCAAGTCAACAAGAGTAACTCTATGGGGTAAGGAGAAAATACATTCTCTATAAACCTTCTCAGCCATCACGGAATCACCAACCGGAGTAGAGACATAAAAAGGTTCAAATAAAACTTTGGGAGACACATTAAATCACATAGCCACATATGGTTTCACAAAATACAAAGTAGCACCAGGATCAAGTAAAGCATATACATTATTTTGGAAAACTTTTAACATATCGGTAACCACATCGGGGAAATCTTCTAGTTCACCTCTAGTCTAAAGAGCATAGAACCTATTTTTCTTTGGAGCAATTGCACCCGAACCACTTGGACCGGATGAAGGGTACGGTTGAGCCCTACGACGACTATGTCCTTCATTCTTAGCAACTGAAGAACAATTCCTTATCCTGTGATCCTTCTTACCACAACCGCAACAAGCATTAGAGCCTTCCTTCATACTCATATTTCCTTGATTATGATTAATAAACTCAAGAAACTTAGCTTCTCTTATCTCTAGAGGGAAGAACCTATCAGGAAAAGAAATTTTGAACCTTTCCCATTCGATAGCCCCCAATTCTATCGGCCATGCCTCTTTAAACTGATTGAACTAAATATGAACAACCCCTTTGATTTGATAAGCGGTCAACTCCACCTTCTCTACATGCATCACTCCCATGATAGCAAGTACCTTATAGACCTCATCAAAACATAAAAATAAAAGACATAACGGAAAATAGTGGTCAAATTCTCGAACCCTATGAGGACTCACCAATCTTCAAATCCTTGTTCTACTAAGATCCTAGCCACAAGAGTGAGCGTCAATATCGCCGGACCCTACATTTGATAAGAATGTAGGCAAGAATATGCGTTAGTACAAGAATGTACTAAATATGATATCTTGCATAAACAACATAAACATAAGGGTAAGACAATATGAGTCATAAGCATAATCAATGCATATAAATAATCATGGTCAAAGAGGAACACTTCCTTAATTAACCTCAACTTATCCTAAGTCAAGACTTGGGTCATCCGCCTCTAGTCATACCTATATCGTGGAAGGAAACTCAAGCAACAATCCGATCTTATTCATTTTTCATAACATCATTCCCTTTATTCATACTTACTTTTAAAGGCATGGGGATTCGCCTCCTTGCCTCCTATAAAGTCTAATGGGAGTTGCCTTTTGCCATGCTCTAAAGGCGAATAGGTAGTCACCTCTTGCCTTACATACTTTTGGCCCACAAGTATTCACCTCCGTGTCCATTATCATAAGACACGGGGATTTTCCTCCATGTCCAATCATCATAATAGGAACGAGGATAATTACCTCTAGTTCAAGTTTACATAATAAAAACGTACGAAGTCGCCTCTTGTTAAATTCTAATGAATATGGGAAAGCACCTCATATCCTCCTCATATAGAGGTCAAGGGTAGTCGCCTCTAGCCATGCGATTTCATAGTGTTTTGGTATAGATTCATTTTAGGTGGGCAATCCTTTCAACCTAGAATCATTCAATGTGAGAAAGCCTTTCACATTCATACATTCATACTTTAAGCAATTTATGTTGGAACTACCCCCTTCCACAACAATTACATCAAATCTTAACATAATATTTAGTCTCAAAGCCCTAATAATCATAATTCAACATATATGCTTCAATTACAAGTAATTCTAGTGTACCATATCAATTCTATATGAATACATCTAAATCCACCATTTCCCTTTCATGGCCTAAACCCAATTACATTAATTTCACCTTTGTAGACATGGTATAGGCATGGTTAGATGAAAATTCATCCTAAAATCATTGCATCTACTCAATTCAAGCATAAACAATCATAATCCACTTAATTAGATCAACATTCATCAATACCCCCAACATTGGAAGAAACCTAACTCAAATTGGGGAAATTCTTCCTTTAAATTGGGGAATCATGGGGACTCCATGGAAGAAAGGATTCCATGGATGAAAAATAATCATACCTTAATCACAAAGCCCACAATTTCTTGAGGAGTTGAGACTTGAGCTTGATCCTAGATCAAACTCTTTCTTCTTCTTTAAGTTCTAGAGAGAGAATTATTTGAGAGAAGAACTTTGAGTTTTGTTTTAGATTCTTAGGAGAATGATTTAAGTTGGGGGGATTTTGGGAATAGAATGCTTATATATGTTTCTAGGTGAACGGTAAAATGACGTAGTATATTCTTGGGAAAATATTGAAAAGACACAAAGGACCCTAACTTAAGTCCAAATGCTGCTGCACATTGAGGCTCTCCCAAGGGGACTTGGCGACTCCCCAAATCAGCCCATGGCTCGCCTAATTTTGCAGTAGCTAGGGCCTTGAAGACTGGGCGAGGCAAGTTGTACTTGGCGGATCGCCAAGTCACTTTGGCAATCACACTTCACTTTTCCGAGTTGTCTAGGGAAGCAAATAGTTTCCTTTGACTATTTGAGGTGTTACAGCCAGAAGATGCGGGTCCTCTTGATTGGGAGAAGTTTAAGTCTTTTTTTCTTGATAGGTTCTTTCCCCTTGAAATGAGGGAAGCCAAGGTTCTTGAGTTTATCAACCTTCGTCAAGGAAGTATGAGTGTGAGGGAATATGCTCTAAGGTTTACACAATTCTCTAAATATGCTCCAACAATGGTTACCGATTCAAGGGAAATGATGAGTAAGTTTGTTTTGGGTTTGTTTGAAATGATGGTTAAAGAGTATCGTATCGCCATGCTCATTAATTACATGGACATATATCGTATCATGGTTCATGCACAACAAATTGAGGAAGAGAAACTTAAAGATAAGTCTATAGAGGAAAAAAGGGCTAAGAACGGTGATGGTAATTTCTCTCATGCAAGGTCCGAATAGTCGTCCTAGATTTCAATAAAAGTTTTCCAGTCAAGGTTCCTCCAATCCTCCTCCTAAGTTCAACAAAGATAGGATGTCTAATCCTAAGACTCAATGAGGTAATGGTAGTAGATCTCCATTGCCCATGACTACTTGTACTAGGTGTAAAATAAAGCATGAAGGTAAGTTCCTAGTCGACCAGGGTGGTTGCTTTAGTTGTGGTACGAGCGGTCATAAAATGAGGGATTGCCCTATGCTTATGGTTAAAGAAAGAGAGGGCAAGCAAGATCCTCCTAGTGGCTTGGGTCCTAATGCTTCTAAGCAAAACCAATTATATGTACTTCAGACTCGTGGTGAACCAGAGGGTTCTCCCGATGTGGTTACCGGTAATATTGAAAGTTTTCCAACTTGATGTTTATGTTTTACTTGATCCTGGTGCTACCTTGTCTTTTGTGACGACATATGTGGCTATGAGGTTTGATGTTCTTTCGGATGTGTTGTTAGAAACTTCTTGCCTCTATTCCTGTTGGTAATTCTATTGTGGCGAAGAGGGTCTATAGAAAGTGTCTCATTTTCTTGTCCCATAGGGTTACTCTTGTTGACTTGGTAGATCTTGATATGCTAGATTTTGATGTTATTCTCGGTATGGATTGGTTGCACTCATGTTATGCTTCTATTGATCGTAGAACTCATGTAGTTAAGTTTCAATTTTCGAATGAGCCTATCCTAGAGTGGAAAGGGGGAAATTCTATGCCTAAGGGTCAAATTGTCTCTTGTCTTAAAGCTAGAAGATGTTTTCTAAAGGTTGCATTTACCATCTAGTTAGGGTAACATATGTAGATATTAAAAGCCGTACTCACGAATCGGTCCCGATTGTTAATGAGTTTTCGAAATTGTTCCCAGATGATTTACCCGATATTTTTCTCGAGAGGGAAATAGACTTCAGTATTGACCTTCTCCTAGATACGCAACCTATCTCTATTACTTAAGGAGTTGAAAGAACAATTGAAAGATTTTTTGGATAAGGGTTTCATCCGACCAAGTATCTCTCCATGGGGTGCTCCCATTTTGTTCAGTAGAAAGAAAGATGGTCTCGTCGCATGTGCCTTATGAAGTGGGTTTGATGATTAAGAAAGACTATGAAGGGAGTTTGCCTAAATTGCTTTGGGTTATTGAATTGTATCATTATATATGCCTTAATCATGGTAAATTGTTGGTGTGTTGATGATTTGAGATTCATGGCCTTAAAGGCAAGATTTGACCTAATTATATGTTGAGGTAGAATTGTGCTAGAGATGTTGATCCACTTGAAAGGTGGAGGTGTTTAATTACTATGTATGATTATGATATGAAGGATATGCATGTGATTTCAATGATAGAATGATCATCATGTATAAAATATAAATGTATTATTGTTAATAGTATATTCTCAATTGACACTCATGAATGATGAATGATGAATGATCGAATGTCAAGGGTTTTCTCCTATGTATTGTATATGTTGAATTGGTAGGCTTAAGGCATCCTTTTCTTATATTGACGAATGTGATCATGAATGAAGTATATTGAATTGGTAGGCTTAGCACCCTCTCTTGTATGATGAATGTGAATTGACATGATGATTATGAATCGATAGGCCTATGACATTCCTTTTATAAACAACCAATGAACGTGTCTTGACTTAATGAACTTGAATCGGTAAACCTAAAGTTGGTAACCCTTGCTTGATGAGTCTTTGATCTATTCTAATATTGTGTTTTAGGATCGGTAGGCTAGTGGCACCCTTTCATAAATGAATGACTGATAAACCTTGAATCGATAGACCCAAATGATGGTAGACCTTTCATGTGTGAGAAGATGACCCTTGTATCAGTAGACCCAATGATGATAGCACCCTTCTTGGAAAGTCAATGAGCTTCCCTTAATGTACCTTGAATATGTAGACCTAGTGATGGTGGCACTTTATTGTGTAATGTAATGTGTGGTCGGTAGACCTAGTGTTGTGTAACACCCCGGAAACTAGTAGACAAAACTAGAGCCACAAGTTAGGGTTCTAAGGTTTGATGTATGGGAAATTGAGTTGTATATGAGACATTATGTGTTTATAATGAGGATTTTAGTGGTTGAAAATCAATGTATGTATTAAACTTAGTAGCCTAGATGACCTTTAAGATATTGGTTGTGCATGGGAAGGGCAACTACCAAGGCAAAAGGGCAAGCCTAAGCCAAAGGGCCAAAGGCTGCCCAACCTTGGCAGCTACTACCCAAGGTTTCACGACCACCTTCACGACCAGTGGTATTGACCACGGTCCGTGAAGGGGTCCTTGGAGATGCCTTAGACACTTGGGAGGTCAGTCCAAGAGGCCAAGATACTGCCCCAAGTTCACGAGGCACTTCACGAGCTATTGGCTTGACCACAGCCCATCAAAGTGCCCGTGAGGTGCCTTATTATTTTAGGGTCTTGGCAACTTGGGGAAGCTACTGGTCAAGGGACCACGGGCACAACCACGGACCGTGGTGCCCTTCAAGAACCGTCCAAGTGGCCGTGGTGCCTGTGACGGGGCAGCCAATTGCAAGTTGAGGGACATTTGAGTAAAATCCTATGCTACTAAGTTTAAGTGGGGGTCGTTTTGTATGTCTTTTATTCACCTATTTAGACTATTTTAGGTAATTATCCCCCAAGTTTAAGTAAATTTACATTAGACTCAATTTGAAAACCCAAATCACTTCTCTATCAAATATTTCTTTCTCTAAGAAAAACCTACATTGAAGAAGAAGCTAGGGTTGAAGCAATGGTCAAGAACAAAGGCTCCATTGCTAAAGGCTTGTGATAGGGAATTGATTTAAGTATGTTTAGATTTTCATCTATGGGTTCTTCCACCCATAGAATCCCGTAGAAACCCCCAAGATTTGTGAAGAAGAACCCACAATCTAAGTTAGGGTTACTTCCAATGTATGGGTTTTAGGTGTGTATGATTCCAAAGTGTTGGATACTACTCATATATGATTCAGTTAATATTTAATCATGATATTATGAAGAATTTATGTGAATTCCTTGTCTAACCCTAATTTTCTAAGTATGTGGGTTTATATCTTTTGATGAGAAATTGATGGTTCTTGATAGATTTTTTAGAGTTATCACCATGTATAGAAATTATCCAAAAATGGGAATATGAAATTAGGAATTGAACTATGCTTATGCATGTATGATAGAATATGAATTGAATGACTAGAATTGGGACTCTATGATGAATTATGCTTAGAATTGTCTATGATTA
>JAJOOO010012653.1:0-28457 GCA_029582685.1 Solanum piurae | reverse complement strand
ATGAGTAATGACAGTCTTCATTGTATCCTCAACCGTGTTCTTTTCCTGAATCTTTGCTTTGATACAAGTAATCTCCTCTATGATATCCAGGAGCCAACGCTCTAGGCACCAATGAGGAGCTTCTTTGTTAATACAAGCATCAACTACATATTCCACCTCATATGCTTTCCTAATTATCTGTGTAGCACAATCTTCATTCAGTGTCTTGAGCTTATTTTGTGGCTCTTCTACGACAACCTTCAGGAAAGGTTGCAAGCTCTCAAATTCCGTTTGAATAACTTGGAGTTGATTCTTGAGGAAAGCAAGTGAATCCGAATAACGGCCTTGGAAATCCGTCAGGTTTTTCAATAGAAAATCGACATAGCCTAGTCCATGAACCTTTGGCAAGTTACATTGAATTGCCTTTTGCATGACAAGGTAGACCATCACCTTGATAGGCTCAATGTTTCTCGGAAGATCCAAACCAAGTGCTCGGTTCATATCATCCAATACTGTGTCTTCCTTCTCCCTTTTGATATCATATAACGAGTAAATAAGAAGTCCAGCATCAATAATAACAGAATCCATATCTTGAAGATGAAATTCCAGATCTAGTATTGGCAGATGAATGAGATTGTCTCTTAGAAGGCAGAGCATCTCCTGAAGGTTAACCATTTGATCACTCAAACCAACCGTCTGACTGTGTGTTGGAATCCCCACAGTGCTACTCTCAGCTGCATGCTTCTTTTGTGCTTGTGGTATGGTTGACTTCAAAGCTTGCAGGACATCAATATAAATATTGTTGCGGCTGATGACTGGCTGAATGGACTTAATCTTCATTTCCATGGAATCAGAGAGCAAACGACTGACTTCACTTGGAGCCAAGTCTCGATTTCCATTGCCATAGATTGGCAAATGCAGCCACACAACCATTGCGATGTGGCTAGCCTCAATTAAAGCATGAGTATAAAAAGTAGTACATCGGTATTGAGGCTGTATACTACATTTGTTTGAAACAAAGCAGACAAAAAATCTCAATAACTTCAACTCCTTTAACACTTGTTCTATTTGTTCCTTCACGTGTCCTGGAACAAAAAACCACGAACATGGATCATTGATCTTCAATAGAACATTGAGGTTCTCCACAAAAACATCCATGACTTCCATAACAAATTCGGGGCTATGAGTATTATCATCATCATCATCAATCACCTTGTTGGCTGCAAGTGGTGTTTTCGGAAAGGAGTATTGGGCTCTGAATTCTTGCTTAGTCTTCCAAATTACCTCCTTCCAGTCGACAAATAAATTCAAAGGAACATTACCATAATACACAATCTGACCACTTATGGTTTTAGAACAATGACTTTTCCAAATTTCTATCATTTTCTGTGAGACATGTAGCATACCGCATTCACTTGCAAAAGGGAAGCTTTTCAAATGGAGAAAACAATCAAGGAATTTTAACTCCCATAGAAAGAAATTTATCCGATCCCTTGCAACATCCGAGTACTTTATATCTTGCAGCTCATTAAGGAGACATTTTTTTAGATCAGACCATTCATTGTTGAAATACATCCTTGTAACACAAGAATTAGAATTGTTGTGGACTGGGAATGAAGAACAATTGAGTATACAATACAGAGTATTATAGTTTCTTTCTTCACTTCCTCATCTCACAGTTAACTTATAAGTATTAAACTAGTATAAAATTGAATTAGTAGATTCACTTGAGATACACTGATTTATATTATGCCACATTAAAACACATTTATGTATTATCTCATTATTTTACAACCAACAATTAGATAAAAAGAAAAAAAATTCACAAGGAGGGAGTAGAAGATAAGAAATAGGTCTCTCCACTACGCGTAAGATATTTTGAAGGAGTTGGGCCATACAAACAAAAAAGCCAAAATCATTGCTGGCGCACTAAGATAAAGTGCCAAAGAATTATTCCAAAGACATTATACATAAATATACCATTTAATTTGATCTCGATTCTTTTTCATGTTCTTCAATTTTTGATGCACATAAATAAATGCGTCTCCTATGTAGTGTCCTACGTGTATTATGTCACATAGAACTCATGTGTCTATTTGTTCAACATTATACAAGTTTACGTGTCTACTTGTGCACACACAAAATTGGAGGGCGTAAATATAAAATAAGACCAAATTCAGGGAAGGCAGAGGGATAAAGAGCAGAGATAACTTTAGAATTTATGAATTTTAAAAAAATAATAATTTAGTTAGTAGAATTTTGAATACATTATTTGTACAAACTAAATAATTTTTTAATATATATACATAATCATAATTAAAATTAAAATTATTAAAATACGCTGAATTCGATAGCTAAACCCTACCGATGATATGACCATGGACATTGAAATAATTGTAACAACTGGCAATAATTGTTTAAATAGTTCAATTGTGATATGTGGTGCTCCAAAAAATAAAATCCACGAACAATTATGAAAGGATAAGTATAAAATAAGATAAGAACAATAACTAATGATGTAACCCTGAAAAAATTGGGTCAAAATCGATGGATATAATCGCTCTTATAAATTGAGGAGGCCACACTTAACGTGTCCATCCATTTATTCCTTTTTAATTTTAAAAAAAATAATTTTTATAATAAACAGAGGGACATCTCTCGACTTTTTGCGTGGGATAAGTTTTTTGTGATGGTCCATAAATTTTGCAACGATTTTTTTGGGAGAAAATATAAAATATTAGAAAGCGACAAACGGTCAGTTTTTTTTTTAAAATAAATTATTTAAAAACCACATTGTCCATCGGTTTATTTAAATGTAAAATGTTGCCTAGATACCTTAATTAGGAATATTATTGACTTGATAATTTTATAATTTTGACAATGTTGAACCGTAATCAATGGCTTTGTTTGACCTCCTTGAACTTAGATCTTGGGATTTTTAGTCTTCTAGGTAGAGTTACCGCCACAATGACTTGTCCTCGGCTATAGTCCCACTCTCTTTGATAATCTATCAACTTCCTCTCTAGTTAGACCTTTTTTAAGTGGGTCCGACACATTATCCTTTGACTTTACATAGTCAATTATAATAATTCCACTAGAGACTAGCTCTCTAACGATATTATGTCTACGTCATATATGACGAGACTTTTCGTTATACATCATGCTCCATGCCTTACCTATTTCAAATTAACTCTCACAGTGTATGCATACTGGAGCTAAAGGTTTGGGCCAAAATTCTTTCAAGAAATTTCGAAGTCATTCAACTTCTTCACCGGCCTTTTCTAAAGTGATAAACTCAGATTTCATAGTAGAGCGAGCGATACATTTCTGTTTGAAAGATTTTCAAGAGACTGCTCCTCCATCAAGAGTAAATACATATCCACTCGTGGATTTTACGAAATTTGACCTGGAAATTCAATTTGCATCACTATATTCTTCCAATACTATTGAATATTAGTTATAATGCAAAACAATAGTTTTTAAGTATGTTTTAAATACTCCAAAACACCTTTCATTGTCCTCCAATGAGTTTCGAGATTACTCGTGAACCGACACAATTTACTAATAGCGCATGCAATATTTAATCGCGTGCACTTCATGATATATATCATACATCTAAATACTCTAGCGTAATTCAATTGTGAGTCACTTTCGCCTTCATTCTTTTGAAGTACAAAGCTCACATATATTGGAGTCTTGACAATATTGAAAGCTAGATACTTGAACTTCTAAAGTACCCTTTTCAATCATATAAGCAACTTCAATGACTTTCATATCAAAGTTACTTTCTAGCATATGCTTAGTAGCATTTATGTCAGAATTGTCTCTTTTGATGATCAACATGTCATAAACATAAATACAAACAATGACCTTGTGATTTGTAGTGTCTTTAATGTAAAAACATTTATCACATTCATTAATCTTGAATTCATTTGTCAACATAGTTTCGTCAAACTTCGCATATCATTATTTGGGCGCTTGTTTTTAGTCCATAAAGTGACTTAACAAGTTTGCACAGTTTCTTTTCTTTACCAGGAACCACAAAACCCTCGAGTTGTTCCATGTAAATTTGTTCCTTCAATTCTCCATTTAAGAACGTTGTTTTTCACATCCATTTGACGATTTTGAAGGCCATATACACCAACTAGTGCAATTAACATCTGAATTGATGTACTCCTAGTTAGTGACTATTATGTGTCAAAATATTCAAGATCTTCTTATTGTCTAAAGCCTATGACAACAAGTTTTGTTTTGTATTTGTCAATAGCTCCATCAACTTTCATTTTCTTTTGTAGATCCACTTTGAATTCAAAAGTTTATTTCCCGGAGGAAGATCAACCAACTCTCAAGTATGATTTCTCAAGATTGAATCTATCTTACTATTGACAGTTTCTTTCCAAAAAGGATGAGTCCACAAAAGACATATCTTTTGACATTTACTACGCCTCTGAATCTCTTTATTAAGTACATTCTCCTTTGGTTCATTCCAAGGTCGTTTAGACCCTTTACTTGACTATCCGAGGTTTGGACTTATGAACCATAAATCAACATGCTTTACTATTTATAGCATATCCAATGAACATACAATCCATAGTCTTAGGTCTTGTTTTGACCCTTTTGGGAATAAGAACTTGTATTTTTTTTGGACACCCCCACACTATGAAATATTTCAAGTTTGATTTTCCTTATTTCCATTTCTCATATGGAATAGACTGTATTGGAAATATTTAGATCACTATCTTTCAAGAGTTATTGTTTTATATACTTTAAGGGGAGATACACAATTCTTTATCAAGATACAACAACGCCTGAACAAACAAAAGTTTTTGTTGCTCCCTTTCTTAACAAACAAAACCTTTTGTTTCTCTCTTTCTGAACAGACAAACTTTTTATTGTTCTCTTTTGCTATAATGATAGCTTCCTCCCACAACTTTTGTGGTAAATCTGAACTTATAAGTAGAACATTCAACATTTCTTTCATAGTTTGGTTTTTTCCTACCAGCAATTTCATTAGATTGAGGTGAGTATGTGCAATAATTTGATGGATTATTCCATTTTCCAAATATATTCTGCAAAAGAAGATTCATATTCTCCACATCTACCTTTTCTAATCATGACATTCTTTTTATCCAACTGATTTTCAATTTCAGTTTTATATTGCCTAGATCATGTTTCCATTGTTTCATCATTACTATTAAGCAAATAGATATAACAATATCTAGTGCAATTGTCAAAAAAATATGAAACACTTTTTCTCACCACGAGATGATGTTGACTTAATATCATAGATATCAGTGTGAATCAATTCTAAGGGATTAAAATTTCTTTCAACAAATTTATAAGTATACTTAACATACTTAGATTCAACAAAAACTTGACATTTTATTTATTACACTCAAAGTTAGGCAAAAATTTTAAGTTGATCAGTTTTCGCAAGTTTTTTTTTTAATTGAAATGTCTGCGTTCATGTCACAAACAGTTTGATTCAAGCAAGTAAGAACAAACAGAAATACCGAATTTGAAAAGAGGTTCCGTGAGGTAACCTTTTCTCACAAATATTTTGTTCTTTACTTTTTATAACTTTGTCATATAAAGACATCATTTAGAATCAACACCATGCCAAATGTCCTTTTCAGAAGGACATTTCCATAACATTCAATTTGATTGTATAGAATTATCCATGACCATAGTCTCATCGGTCCAATAAGGGCAATATGACCCAAATGTTTGTTTTACAACACAAACATGAAAGATCACTTTTCACCAATGTTCATATCTATACAAATAAATTTATTTAATTAGAATATCTTTTCATGAAAATTCACAATATTTTAAGTGACACTTTTTCATCAAAAGAACACAATTCTTTTGAACGAGTGATATAATTTTGTGGTTCTATACTAGTCATATCATATACTAGTAACGAGAGACTCAATGACCACAATATCAAATATACTCCAATAATTTTGTGGGTCTAACATAATACAAGAATGTCATTAAATTTCATATCTTGTACTTTCAAATTTAAATTAGATAGTAAGTCTAATTTTGTCTTTATCACAAGTAAAGAACCTCTCCCCCCCCCCCCTCCCCCACTTTTTAAATATGTTCTCAAAAATATTATTCAAGTATTTGAAATTATTTTCCATATATTTTTCTCATGCTTTCAAATTGTATACCATCAAAATACACATTGGCAACACAAAGCCTTCTTTTGGAGATTTAATCCATAGAAACATCCATTGCAGGCACAAAAATCACTAATTTCATGTCACTGGTGTTTTTTCCCTTTCTGTCACAATTAGACGAGACCACTTAGTATTTAGAATGCTAAAAATAAAGATTCAATCTTTTTAGATGAGACCACTTAGTATTTAGAATGCTAAAACTAAAGATTCAATCTTTTTACAACTTGTTTCTATTTTAACGATGAAGTTTTTATATTCTTCTAATTGTTAACCGAATGAACCTTGAATTCTGATGAAATTTTTATATTCTTCGAATCAGTTTCACATTCAGACAGAGTAGTAAACCAAAAATGTTTTAATATCTAGAAATCTCAAATACACTGTTTCTATCTAACAATGAATATTTTATATTTTTCAAATCATTTAGCCTTAATATTCATGAAGAAGATTTTGTACTCTTCAAGTCATAATATTCATTCAAACAGAGTATTTAACAAATTGGTGAAGTTTCTATATTCTTCAATCCAATACACAATTTGATTTGTTCGGTGAAGTTCTTATTCTTCAAACCAAAGGAGTAAAAAAAAATAGAAGATTTTAGTCTCCAAAAGTTGGACACAATCAAATTTCACATGGAATAGAAAACTACAAAAGTTGTTTTCTCTCCTCTAAACGGAATACATATTAATAATAATAAAGATATATTCTGAGATCATCACATAATATGACCATCTATCCTAACATTTATGAAATAAATCTCATAACTTATAAAGGATAGAAAAAATAATAATCAAGGAAAATAAAGATAGAACCTGATATTTCTTCATGCTTGTTAATTAGTAGAGGTTCGTTACCTCATAGGATTGACAAGTAAGACCTAGCCCCCCTTGTTTGTACTTATTTCTATTGAGATTTTTATTTAAAATAAAATAAAAATAGAACCTGATTTTTACTCCCATTGAATCATATTCTATCTATCAGCAATGATTCCATGCAAGTCATTTTTCTTGCTAATTTTTTCTTTCTTTCCGGTTTCCATTATATTCCAATTTTCCTTAGAAGACATTGAATTTCAACGAGAAACCAAACTCATGTTCAAATATTGTTAGGAGACAACATTTGTTCATTTACTTCTTCTCATCATATCATTTATTACTATAAGTAGGAACAAAAAAAGTTAAAAGTTGAATTACGATTTTACTCCTATTATAAATTAAAATATTATGAGACATTTAATTATTTAATTTAAATATTAAATTGTATCATTTTAATTAACATGTTTATGACTTTTGCACTTCCTTAGATTAATTCCTAATTTAAATATCTAATTTAATAATATTTATCATCTATAATCTATATGTATATAATAATAAATTAATAATAATAATAATAATAATAATATTCAAAAATATCTTCATAAAATGTATAATCTATATGTATATAATAATAAATTAATAATAATAATAATAATATTCAAAAATATCTTAATAAAATGTATAATTAATTAAATATTAAAATATAAAACAATAAACTGACCATAGTATACTAATTAATACTAATGATATTACCATCATATCAAAAGACAATGGCGTCATTGTAGTTACTACCGGTTTAAGCTAAAAGAAGAGGAAGGGTTGATATTAATTTATTCATTAATTCATTCATATGATTCATTTTTGGTCTTTTAAAATTCCCTCGATTAATGGTGGAAAAATATTCTCTTTATAGAATTTATGTAAAAAGGCCTAAGTTCTTGACATTACTAGTGATGTTATATTCATAGATGATTCTCACTTCACTTTAGCCTTTTTTGTATTTTTTATAAGCTGTGCACAATATTTTTTTCCATGAAGCAATCATTTCGCTTTTGATTTGGATGAACATATTTCATTTATCTAGAGAACATTTGCAGCATATAGGTAAGGATCATACTTCATTCATCTAGAGAACGTATGAAAATTATTTATGTCACTACTTTTATTTATTGATTTGGATGAACATATTTCAAATCTTTTTATTGCCGGTTTCTTTTTCTTACTCGACAAAAATGTTAAAATTCAGTGGCTAGCTATGACCTTTTGAATTACTATAAATTGCATCTACTAGCTTTAAGTTATAATTTATTATTGCATTACATACTTACATCTATACTTGACCCTACTACATTCACAACCTATAATATTCCGACACCTGTCAATAATAACAGAATTAGTTAGACCTAACAATAACTAACTTCTAAGCTCTAACAGTGAATAACAACTACCAGCTAAGCTGTAACAGTTAGATCAAGTTACTCCACTACCCTCACTATCTTCAATACTCCTCCTCAAACTAGGTGTGGTGAAAACATTCAGAACACCAAGTTTGGATAATAGTGAGTCATGTTGCAATCTTCCCAAAGCTTTGGTTAAAATGTCTGCTTGTTGGTGTTGTGTTGGGATGTAGTTAGTACTGATCAACCCTTGTTGGATCTTCTCCCTAGTGAAATGGCAATCAATTTCGATGTGTTTAGTTCTCTCATGAAACACAGGGTTTGCAGTAATTTGTAGTGCTGCTTTGTTATCACAGAACACAGATACTGGTTCCTCAATCTGAATACTCAATTCTTTGAATAAGTTTGTCACCTAAACAATTTCTGCTGTTAGACCAGCCAAGCTTCTATATTCTGCCTCAACAGAACTTCTTGAAACTGTAGCTTGTTTCTTGGATTTCCAGGAAATGAGGGAATCTCCCAACCTCAGTAAATAACCTGTCACTGATCTCCTAGTATTTGGACATGCTGCCCAGTCTGCATCACAAAAACCAGTGAGTTTCATCTTCTTCTGTGAGGACATAAGTAATCCCAATCCAGGTTGATTCTTGATGTATCTAAGAACTCTAATAGCAGCTTGCCAGTGCTGAGCTTTTGGTCTTTGCAGGAATTGACTGAGAGTTTCAATTGTGTACGCAATGTCAGGTCTGGTGATGGTTAAGTACAGTAACTTGCCAATCATTCTTTGATACTGAGTAACATCCGGATGCAACTCCTCCTCACTGTCATCTTCAGATGTTGTAGTGAGCCTCACATTACATTCCAAAGGGGTGATGACTATCTTTCTTGCAGTAATACCAACTTCAACTAATAGCTCCAATGTATATTTTTTTTAGTTCATAAGAATTTCCCTTTTCGATCTGCTGAACTCTATACCTAGGAAGAGTTTTAATTCTCCTAAATCCTTTATCTTGAACCACTTATACAAAATGTTCTTAGTGTTCTGAATTAGTGCAGCATTATTCCCAGTAATAAGAAGATCATCAACATAGACTAAAATTATAACCAAATTAGTCCCTTGCTTCTTAGTGAATAATGAGTAATCCAAATGACTCTGACTATATCCAGACTTCAATAAGGCCTCAGTAATTTTAATATTCCATTGTCTTGAAGCTTGTTTGAGCCCATAAAGGGATTTCACAAGCTTACATACCATAGGCTGGGCATTAGCAACCTGTAGACCTTTAGGCAATTCCATGAATACCTCTTCTGTGAGATCATCTTGCAGGAAAGCATTGTAGACATCCATTTGGTATATGCACCAATTTTCTGCAATAGCTAGTGCAATAACAGTCCTTACCGTCACCATTTTTACTACTGGAGAGAATGTTTCTTGATAATCTATCCCAGCAGTTTGGCTATACCCTTTTTGTAACATCCGGCAATTTGAAATTTACGATGAAGAGGCTTAAAATTGGAATTTATCATTTTTGGAAGGAATTCAAAAATCTGGAAATTTGGTTAAGTATGGGAAAAAGTGAGTTTTGGCCAACTTTGAGTAGTCATAAATCCTAGCTCAGGATGATTTAGGTGTATTTCCAGTTATGTTTGCAAAGCTCGTGGAATGATCTTTTCAACGCCGTCAAGTTTTCTCGATTCCGAGTTCGTATGAGTGAGTTATGCCCTTTGGAAGGGGCAGTTGGCAGGGAAATCCGTCTGGAAATTTTAAGGGTATTTTGGTCTTTTCCCTAACCAATTCCTTTGGTTATATTAGTGTGTTAGACTGATTTTTTTGATCAGTTCTTCCCATTTTAAAGAGTGAAAGTTAGGGCTTTTGAGAGAAGAGAGAAAGAAGAGGAGAAAGAGAAAGAGAAAAGGAATCAAATCCGTCAAGATCGTCGTGGATATCATCGGGGGTGATCCCTACTAGGTATGTGAGTTCGTAGTGTTGGGTTGGTTCTTTCCCCCACACGCCAAACTCATTTTAATTCCGAGAAAGATTGGTTGTGTTGTTGAAGTTGTTGGTTGTGTTGTTGATGTTGTTGTAGTTGTGTTGTATTGAAGTTCTTGTTGGCTTGGTGTATGTTTCCGGTGGTGTTTTTGAGTTGAATCTTGTGTATGTTGAAGGGTCTTTATGATTCTAAGTGTTTGGGGCTGGAAACCTTGAAGTTGGGAAGGTTTAGTGTTGGAGAAAAGAGGGAGAAAAGTCGAGTTTTCGGGGGAAAAGGGTGGGGCGTCGCGCCTGCCAGCGCCCCCCAAAAGGGGTTCTGAACTTTCCCCCTTGGGGCGGCGCGCCTAGCAGAGCGCCAGCAGGCCCCTCTGAAGTTTCAGGGCTGGCGCCTTGCGCCTCTCAGAGCGCCAAGGACGCCAACCTTTCCCATTCTTTCCCCACTCTCTCATGCATGTTCCATGGTATTGTACCTATGTTTCATAGTTGTTTTCAACACTCCAAAGTACGTTTAAACGTCAAGAACTCATCCATAAACATGTGATCATATACCTTGAATCCATAATTCAATTCAAGGCGAGTTAGGATCAAAGTCATGTAAAGTTAAGAGTCAAGTCTAGAAGGTAAGAAGTAAGTCCAAGCAAGTTTTCAAAGTTGTTCAAGAGTCTTTGTTGAACGTTTTCACTTCATTTTAAGACTCAAGTTTCAAGTTGAGTAAAGAGTATAAAGTTGAGTTTGTATCTCAAAATTTATTAGGGAACTATGTATTCCCAAAGAAGTTTTAAAAAAATGTTTTCACATTTTAAACAAGAGCGGAAACTGAGATTTCCAAAGGGCTTCGGGCTAGTTTTCAGAAAAGAGAAATAGCTTTCTAAACGAACCAAGCAGGGAAACTGAGATTTCCAAGATAGCCTTTGACCTAAGTTTTTGAGTAATTATCTCAAATCAGCAGAAAGAAATATGTTTTAAAAACATAAGAGCTAGTACATTTTTTGGAGTAGTATTGAGCACCGAATTGGGGGAGCGTTCAAAGAACTCACAGCCCCTATAAAACCATGTAGCCATCATGGGTAGAAGAGGTTCATACTTTTTAGATGAATCATTTTCAAATTAGACTAGTGGATCTATTAGGCAGTTCAGGTCCTATACTTTTGGCCGGGTATAGGATGCTCTGGCAGCGTGAGGTCGATCGCTGTAGCATCACTATAGCTCTTATGTGATGATTTTCGGTTAGAGAAACTCCCACAACAGTTGTTGTATTTTTAAATACATCAGTTCATTTGTATTTTTACATACATCTCAGACTTATTGTATCTTTGTATACACACAGAGCTATATTTTTACAAGTATGTTTTAAACAACTTTTCTTTATATTGCACTTGTTCTAAATTACTTTATATTGAAATGAGTCAGTCATGTTGAGTTGAGTTGAGCCAGGTAAGTTATTCCAGTTCTCCCAGATTTCCTTTTAGCCTGTTGTTTAGTTTTCCAGCTCGCATACTCGTACAGTCCATGTACTGATGCCAGTTGGCCTGCATCTTATTATGATGCAGACGCAGGTACACAGGATCAACATCCAGCACGCCGTTGATCCAGTTGAGCACTTCAAAGTCAGTGGTGAGCCTCCTTGCTTTCCGAAGAACTCGGTTATTTTGTTCTCCTAGTTTGTTTTATTAGGATGTTGCGGGGTCTGTCCCAACATCCATCTCAGTATTTTAGAGGCTTCATAGACAGTCAGTCAGTTAGTAGTCAGTCAGTTAGTATTGAGTCTCTCATCTATGTATATATGTAAATATTCTATTTTGAGACTCGAGTTGCCTTTTTTGCCAGATATTATCAGTTGGGTTGTTTTATAACCTTGCATTGCATTGAGTTATGCTGTTGAGTTAGGTTTCCACTGAGTTAAGAAAGCCAGGCCAAGGGTTCGCTTAGGGGCCAGCAATGGTTTTCAAGTGCCGGCCACGTCCAGGGTGTAGGCTCGGGGCGTGACACTTTTGCTACCAATCTGGCTTTGTACCTTTCTGTAACATTCGGCGATTTGAAATAACAATGAAGAGGCTTAAAAATTGGAATTTATCATTTTTGGAAGGAATTCAAAAATCTGGAAATTTGTCAAGTATGGGAAAAAGTGAGTTTTTGGTCAACTTTGAGCAGTCACAACTCCTATATCAGGATGATTTAGGTGTAGTTCCAGTTATTTTTGCGAAGCTCGTGGAATGATATTTCCAACGCCGTTGAGTTTGATCGATTCCGAGTTCGTATGAGTGAGTTATACCCTTTGGAAGTTGGGCAGTTGGCACAGGGAAGTCAGCCGGAAATTTTAAGGGCATTTTGGTCTTTTCCCTAGCCATTTCTTTTTGGATATATTGAGGTGTTAGGATGATTTTGGATCAGTTTGTCCCATTTTAAAGAGTGAGAGTGAGGGTTAGGGCTTGAGAGAGAAGAGGAGAAGGATAAGAAGAAGCAAGATTCGTCAAAGATCGTCGTGGATATCGTCGGGGGTGATCACTACTAGGTATGTGAGTTCATAGTGTGGGTTGGTTCTCTCCTCCCCCACACGCCAAGCTCGTTTTATTATTGAGAAAAGATTGTTTGAGTTATTGATGTTGTTAGTTGTGTTGTTGAAATTCTTGTTGATGAGGGATATGATTTTGGTTGTGTTGTTGAGTTGAATCTCTTGTATGTTGAGGGATTTTGTGCTTCCAAGTGTTGGGGCTGAAACCTTTGTTATTGGGAGGGTTTAGAGTTGGAGAAAAGAAGGAGAAAAGTCGAGTTTTTGGGGAAAAGGGGTGGCGCGTCGCGCCAGCCAGCGCGCCACAAAGTGTGTTCTGATCTTTTACCCCTGGGGCACCGCGCCTTGCAGTGCGCCACAACAAGCCTTCTGAACTTCAAAGTCTGGCGCACCGCGCCTTGCAGAGCACCAAGGATGCCAATCTTCCCTACTCTTTCCCTACTTTTTCATGCATGTTCCATGGTATTGTACCTATGTTTCATAGTTGTTTCCGACACTTCAAAGTACGTTTAAATGTAAAGAACTCATCCGTAAACGTGTGATCATATACCTTGAATCCATAATCCAATTCAAGGTGAGTTAGTATCAAGTCAAAGTGAAGTTAGAGTCAAGTCAAGCAAGGTTAAGAAGTAAGTCAAGCAAGTCCCTAGAGTTTCTCAAAGAGTCTTTATTGAATGTTTTAGCTTCATTTTAAGACTCGAGTTTCAAGCCAAGTAAAGGGTATAGAGTTTCAAGTCAAGTAAAGAGTATAGAGTTTCAAGTTAAGCAAAGAGCTTAAAGTTGAGTTCATTTCTCAAAAGCTATTAGGGAACTAAGTATTCCCAAAGAAGTTTATAAATGTTTTTACATTTAAGTGAGAAAGGAATTATGCTTTCCAAAAGAGCCTTTGGGCTAAGCTTTGAGTAATTATCTCAAATTAAAGAAAGATGTGTTTAAAACACTTATGAGCTAAAGTATTTTTGGGAGTAGTCTTGAGCACCGAGTTGGGGACTTGAGTTTATATTAACTCAACTCTTCATAAGAACCATGAGCTAACATGAGAGTTAACGGGTCATACTTTTTAGATGAATCCGTAAGTTTAGCTAGTAGATCCACTTAGCATAGTTAGTTTCCTATATCATGGCAAGGTATAGGATGGTCCTTGGGCAACGTGAGGTAAAACGTTGTATCACCACTCAGTTTCCTAGTGGTGGTTATCAGTTAGAGAACTCCCACAGTAGAAAATTGCATGGTTCCTCGAGGGGTTCTGCTTAGTATGAATGGGGGTATGGGACTTCATTCATGCATTGCACAAGTAGACTTTGAGAGGAAGCATGATATTTTATGATATTATGAATATGATGTTGATGTCATGTTTTAAATAGTTTTCAAGCTTTATATATTGCATGTGTCTTATTGCTTTATTTATTGAGTTCAGTCTTTCATGAGTTGAACAGAGCCAAGGTAAGTGTTCTCTTGTATTCCTTTCAAGCTTAAGATGTGAGTTAGCTTTCCAGTTCGCATACTCGTACATTCCATGTACTGATGCCAGTTGGCCTGCATCTTATTAAGATGCAGACGCAGGTACCCAGGATCAGCATCCAGCACGTCGTTGATCCAGTTGAGCACTCCTGAGTCAATAGTGAGCCTCCTTGCTTTCTGGAGGACTCGGATATTTTGTGTTCCTAGTTTTGTTTTATTAGGATGTTGCGGGGTCTGTCCCAACATCCATCTCAGTATTGTTAGAGGCTTCATAGACAGTCAGTCAGTTAGTTTTGAGTCTCTCATGCATGTATATATATGTAAATATTCTATTTTGAGACTTAGGTTACCTTTTTTGGCCAGATTTATCAGTTGGATTGTTTTAAAACCTCTCATTGCATTGAGTTATGCTGTTGAGTTAAGTTTCCGCTGAGTCAAGAAAGCCAGGCCAAGGGTTCGCTTGGGGGCCAGTAATGGTCTTCGAGTGTCGGTCCCGCCTAGGGTGTAGGCTCGGGGCGTGACACTTTCTACTTCACCATCTGCCTTATATTTGATTTTGAAAATCCACTTGCAACCAATCACAGGCTTTCCTTGTGGCCAAGGAACTAGGTTCCAAGTGCCATTATCATCAAGGGCCTGCAATTCTTGTTGCATTGCTGTTATCCACTTCTCATCTTGTATAGCTTCTTCATAAGATGTTGGCTCATTTACAGCTGAAAATTTGCTCAAACATGCTTTGTATGTGGGAGATATGTGCTGATAAGAAACACAATTTGACAATGAATGAGGTTTATTCTTGCCAGTAGTGATATAATCTTGATGCCATGCTGGTGTGATCACAATTTTACTAGACTTCCTAGTAACAGTGGTAGTTGGTTGACTTTCAGGAACATTAACAGTATCATTCAATGAGTCTGCAGTGTCAGCTACTGTTATGGATGCATCAGAAACATCAGGTATATGATCAGCAACATCAGTATCTACAGGAACTTGATCTTGTTCTGGTTCTACAAACAGATTGATGTTTGGGAACAATGGAAGTGAATCCTCATGCATTTTCTTAAAAGGAAACACATACTCCTTAAACACCACATCCCTACTAACCATGAACTTCTTGTCAGCAATATTATAAAGGATATACCCCTTTTGAGTCAAAGAATAACCCATCATAACACAAACAGTAGCTCTGGGAGAAAATTTGTCTCTCCTAACCAGTGTGGTAGCATAACATAAACATCCAACAGTCCTTAAATGATCCAGCTTAGGCTTCCTTTGATGGAAAACCTCATAAGGAGATTGACTTTCCAATGTAGGAGTAAGTAACCTGTTGATTAAGTATACAGCTACTACAACACTTTCTCCCCAAAATCTAATAGGTATACCACCCTTGAACATAATACATCTTGCTACTTCCAACACATGTCTATGCTTTCTTTCCACCACTCCATTTTGTTGAGGAGTGTGTGAACAACTGCTTTGATGGACTATGCCTAAAGAGGCAAATAATTCTTTGCATTCAATATTAAAAAACTCACCTCCATTATCTGATCTAACATTCTTCACATGGTGATCAAAGTGAGTTTTAATCATTTGAAAGAAAGACTTCAAAACAGTAACAACATCAGATTTCAGTCTAAGCAAATATAGCCATGTAGTTCTAGAATAGTCATCAACTATGGTGAGGAAATACTTGAAACCAGAATGGGTGCTGATTCTATGTGGCCCCCAAACATCAATATGTATCAATTCAAATACAGAATTACTTCTAGTTGTGGACATAGGAAATGGCAATCTTGTTTGCTTAGCTAATGGACATACCACACAATCATTAACATGTCTATCAGTAATGAGAACTAATTTCTTCAAAGTAGTAGTTGATGGGTGGCCAAGTCTATTGTGCCATAACATGCCATCATCTTCAGTGGTCTTTAATTATGTGCATCAACTTTGCACTGGCTGCATTCATGTTGCTTCCATCTCCAACACCTTTATTCAATAGAAAATATAAACCTCATGTCTCCTTACCAATCCCCTTGACCTTCCCAGTTAATAGATCCTGAAATAAACAAAACTCAGGAAAAAATCTTACTAGTGTAAATGCCTGGTTAACTGAGAAACTGAAAGTAGATTATATTTAAAATCAGGAACCACTAAAACATCAGCTAACACATCATCATTGTCCCACCTATAACTGCCAATATGTGTTACTGATGCAGTACCTTCATCAGGTAATTGTACATGGTTCTGATCACTTTGTTCTAATGCAACCAAGTCAAACAAGTCATCTAGTGATGCTTTTATATGCTTTGTTGCACCAGTGTCTACTACCCAATGTTTAAGCTTATTACTGATAGAAGATGAGTGATCCATACCTGCTTGATTGACTGCTGGAATCACAGAATTCTCCTTGTTCAATAGCCTGAGAATTTGACCATATTGTTCCTATGTAAATGTAGGAGGTGTTTGGCCAATTGAATCATTCTCAACAACATTAGCATTTGCCATCCTATTAACATTATTTCCAGACTTCTTCCTGAACTTGTAATCTGGTGGATATCCAACAACACGATAGCAAGTTTCCTTAGTATGTCCCTTCAGTTTACAGACCTCACACAACAAAGTGTAGTCCCTCTTTGGCTTGTAGAGTCCCGATTGTTGGTGACCTCTATTAGCATATAAATCAGTAGAAGACGAGGCACCTGCATCTCCTCCTGAATAAGCACCACCACTAGTGTGTGAAACAGCACCTACATCTCCTCCTGAATAGGAACCTCCACTAGTGTATTGTCTTTGATCCTTACCAACATACAGTGCAGTAGAAATGCCCAAATCTCCTCCTGAGTATGAACCTGCTGTTACTCGTTGACTCTCGTCTGAAATGATCATCGAAGATGCTTTGTTCGCGGAGGGTAATGGAATCATCATGAGAATTTGACTACGTGCCTGAGTGTATGACTCATTGAGCCCCATCAAAAATGCAAACAACTTCATATATTGCAAGTGACTCGCATATACTATGGATTTGTCACAACCGCATGAAGGAGGTGCTACAAGGGCATCAAACTCATCCCAAAGAAGTCTCAGTCAATTTCTAAGCTCTAACAGTGAATAACAACTACTAGCTAAGCTGTAACAGTTAGATCAAGTTACTCCACTACCCTCACTATCTTCAATAAGATGATCTTTTCAACTGCAATATGTGAGCTTGGATAAGTTGAGGGATAGATTCGTTTCTCTAACTTGCAAAGAAGAGATATAAAAAGAAAACAATGTGGTCTTGTCTTTCCTGTGGCTTGCGTTGATATGTGTGTAGGCTGTAGCCTAATTTGCAAAGTTTAGCCTAACTCATTTCTATCCCCTTGAAAATTCTACTTCAAACTTATTTTATTTGTTGGCACTTCTCTTTATGGGTGGTCATTAGTTGGGTCTCTTGAGTCTTGACTCAACTAATGCACTGCTTTGGTTCCCTTTCACTTTGGTAAGTTGGCTTGTGATTCTGGGACCCACAAATTAGCACTTGCCTTATCATTTATGATAGCAGAACTGTAAGCTTTTCTGATCCCAAGAGGAAAATAGATAAGTTTAATTAGGAGAGGGCTAGCTCATACCGAATACAACTAATCTCTGATCAATGAGTTAAAAGTTGTACACCTTTCGTATGTTCTGAATTCTGATAAGTAACTTAAGTACATACCATGAGGAGTTGTACTTCCCATACTTGTTTTGTGTACTTTTAGTATCTTGTTCCAATCATGAACCTGATTCTCATATTCTTGTTCCACATCATGTCAATTTTTATTTTTGTATTTTTACTAATTCTTGTTGTCTGATTATCTACTAATATGGAGCAGGTCACAGGAGATGATGGTGAATCTGGTGGGGATCGACACACTTCAATCTTTGTTCTTGGCAGACAGTTATTTGTTGCCATGTTGATGTTAGATACTTGGCAATATTTTATGCATCGGTACATGCACCAAAACAAGTTCTTGTACAAACATATCCATGCTCAACATCACCGGCTAATTGTTCCGTATGCATTTGGATCTTTGTACAACCACCCTTTGGAGGGTCTGATTCTTGACACAATCGGCGGGGCTCTAGCTTTCCTTGTCTCTGGCATGTCACCACGTACCTCCATCTTCTTTTTCTCATTTGCTATGATCAAGACGGTTGATGATCACTGCGGACTATGGTTGCCCGGAAATCTCTTCCATATCTTCTTTAAAAACAACTCCGCTTACCATGACATCCATCACCAGCTTTATGGGACCAAGTATAACTATTCACAACCTTTCTTTGTGACATGGGATAGGATACTTGGTACTTACATGCCATATGAACTTGAGAGGAGACCGGAAGGAGGTTTTGAAGCTAAGCCTGTTAAAGATTGCTAGGAACATTGACAATACTGTTAGTACATGTTTGTCATAGAGTATGTACCACTGCAATTTTTGCCTTATTCAAATGCTTAGTTACTCATTTAATTTGTATAGAGTATATAGTTAAAGGGTTCTGTATATATTGTTGTATAACTGGTGTTGGTTTCGAGGTTTGAGAAAGGAATAGGGTCGAATAATAGTTTCCTTTTTAAACATTGTCTCAGATCTGATACCTGGTATATTCAACTGCTGGCATAAATACAAAGATTCCTGAAATACATTGTGTGCCTTGAATTCTTTAGTTCCAAGCATATGGACTGACTTTCTCATTGTTCTTTTTTTGGGCTGTTATTGGGCTGCTTCTTCCAACCAAAGAGGCATCAGGTATATCTGCTTAGCGGTACTTAGATAGATGTGAAGAAATCTCTTAGTATTTTTCGCTTTTGTTGTTTTCACCTGCTTGACCGCTAGGCCATACTCTCGGGTGCTAACATTCTCATTTCTCTAACATGTAGCAGAGTGGCATCACAACATTTTGGTGAACTCATAAGAAAATAGAAAAGGCTGAAACCATTCACTTCAGGATTCGTAAAATCTAATGACTTACATCAAACCTCAAGGACTTGGATGAAAAATTTGTTCAATAGTTACATTCTGAGATATATTTAGTTTACAATGAATGCAACAGCCGTTGGACGTTTTACAGAATCTTTTATTAAACGAAATAACTCATAAAGAAATTACATGTGATATTCCAAATTGCTCCAGCTACAAACTCTGGATACCCTGTTAAAGAATAACTCAATGGGAATTTTTTGAGTTGAATTTGAACGGATTACAATGGGTTGAACTCAGATTTACTGATCCATCAAAACTTTACTACAGTTAATGTTTGTGTGTGTGTGTCATGAAATGGTATTACAGTAAGCAAAATGAGTATAGCACATTTGTGTTGACAAGTTGGGACTACAATCCTGGCATGCCACGCTTTCTCAGTTTCTCCACAACTAATTGAACTTCATCAGCATCCACATCTCCGGTCACAGTAAGTTTCTTCTCTTTTTCATCAGATGAAACTGATTCTATCCCTTTCATATCGAAAAGACAAAAAAGATGAATCTATCTATTTGGTGTATTCAAAAAAAAGGAAAGAAAGAAAAAAAAAAGTAGTACCTGGACGGACAAATAATCTATTAAATGCCTTGGGTATATCTTCGCTATGAGATAATTTAATTCCAATGTCTTTTTCTGCAAGAAAACCAAGAGAAAAAACCAAATGTAAAACGAGGGCACCAGGTAAGATAACAGAGAAAACAGTTCAAAAAATTTAGGCCATTTCTGATTCATCAAAATCATGCAGAATAAATCTTTTTTCAGTAGTGTACCTCAATGAGAACGAGCTTGAAATTAGTATTTTGATTATCTTCGACTTGTGTTTCTTGTATATTCATGGCTGACTTGACAACCGAATCATTGCAGTTTTCTACCTCGATGTACTGCAGAGAAAGGATGTCCATGAAACAAGAAGGGATCTCCATAAGATGTCGACATCCACGCAAAACCAATTGTTCAAGGTTAGGAAAGGCATCATCAGCTACAATCCATTTCATCAAGGACAAATATTCTAGTTTCAAGATTTTGAGTTGAGGGAACTTGCCATTGCTCACTTTCCATTCCCTATGATCACCAAATTCAACGTAGTACAGTTTGAGTACCTCAAGGTTCTTCAGATGATCAGCAGTTTCTGATAAGTACTGAGAATCCAGGTAAAAACCAGAGAGTTTCAGGTATTTGAGATTTGGTGCAGAGATGCAAAAGGGGATGTTTTTAAAGGCTTTTGATCGATAAAGCTTTAGTATTTCAAGCCGTATTGGAAAATTCAACACATGGTACTGAGGGGGGTATTCTAAACATTCAACTTCACATATCAGTTTTCGAAGATTAGGTGTTTTTCTCAGCATCAATTCTGCAACCTCAACACGAGAGAAATATGGAGTGGAAAGGGTTTCCAAATCATAAAGTTTTGCAGAGTTCTCAAATAATGCTTCTTCATTTCCTGTGCTGAAGTCAGGAATATACAGATGTCTCAATTTAACCATATCCCAAACTGTTCTAGGTAGTAATAGCGTCTTACGTGTCTCAGCTGATGTACGCTTTAATAGAAGAGTTTCAAGGTTCCAAAGATTGGATATGCTTGAAGGAATTGAATTCTGATCAATGAGCGCAGAGAAATACCTCAAGTAAGGGAGCTCAGTCGGAATAAAATCAATAACAACCTGGTGTTCCAAATCCATTACTTTTAGAAACTTAAAATGTGGTAAAATGTGTGAAATTTCAAAAGCATGAGAGGATAAGGGACGATGGGCAAAGTATTGGTCATAATTCTTAAAAAGTACAGAGCCAACAAGTGAGCCAGACGTACTCCATTCTAAAAGATTATCCATTTCAGTGAACGCCAAGTGAGCATGCTGCTTGTGAGAGTAAACAGCTTTGGTAATCTGATCCCTGTGAATATATCAATTAGCAAATATCATTAATTTTCAGATATAACTTGAAATACTTGATTGATTGAAAGTACCATTACTTATCATATTACCTATTTATCCATAGTAGAAAATTCTCCTCAGCTGCTCTTTCCTTGCAGAAGTCGAGTAATACATCATGAAGGCGACATGCTTTGGCCTTACCATCTGAAATGGCCCTCTGAGTAACCATTACTAGATTTCTTTCAATAAGATTCTCCAAGTAACCTTCTGCTATATCCTCCAACCTCCTGCCTTCACAACTTTTTATAAATGCTTCTGATATCCATAACCTTATTAATCTTGAAATGTCAATAACTCTATCCTCTAAAAATGCTCCAAAATAAAGGAAGCAAGACTTAAGATGACAGGGTAAAACATGATAACTTTGGTCTACAATGGCTCTTGAGTCATTGTGAATGTGGGAACCCAAACTGTTGGCCACTTGTTCCCAACATTCTACTTCCTTTTCCATCTCTGACAGAATACCAGCCACCAAAACAATTGAAAGAGGGAGTTGTCCACACATTTTTGCTATTCTTAGCCCAACAATTTTTAGGAGAGGGGAACAGCTTTGTTCACCAAACACTTTCTTTTCAAGCAACTTCCAACTTTCAACTTCGTCAAACATACGAAGATGAAGGGGATCACTATGAACACTAGCATATTTGGCAACTTCATGATGTCTTGTCGTTAGAATGATTCTGCTTCTGTTGTTGACATCTGGAAAACAACCTCTTAAATCATCCCAAGCACTATTGTCCCACACGTCATCAACAAGGATAAGGTACCTTCGGGGCAATAAAGTTTTGCGAAGCATATCAGCTAATTCATTGTCAGGCAGTTCTCTACGTTCAGCTTCCTCACCAATAGCATCACGTAGCAAGGACAATAACAAGTCCTTACACGAATATACTTGAGACACACAACATTGTGCACAAATATCAAACTGAGAAACAACTGACCTGTCAGAATAGAGTCTGTTGGCTAAAGTCGTCTTACCTAGACCTGGCATGCCATGAATTGAAATAACATCTTGCCCTTTGGTTCTACTCAGTAGTTTTTTTCTTAAATTTTCTATGACATCCTCAAACCCAACAATTTCTTCTTTCATCCTCGGAGTCCTTGCCAGTTTTGATGATGTACGAGCAATGACAGTCTTCATTGTATCGTCAACTGTGTTCTTTTCCTGAATCTTTGCTTTGATACAAGTAATCTCCTCTATGATATCCAGGAGCCAACGCTCGAGGCACCAATGAGGAATGCCTTTGTTTATACAAGCATCAACTACATATTCCACCTCATGTGCTTTCCTAATTATCTGTATAGCACAATCTTCATTCAGTCTCTTGAACTTATTGTGTGGCTCTTCTACGACAACCTTCAGGAAAGGTTGCAAGCTCTCAAATTCCGTTTGAATTACTTGAATTTGATTCTTGAGGAAAGCGAGTGAATCTGAATAACGGCCTTGGAAATCCTTCAGGTTTTTCAATAGAAAATCGACATAGCCTAGTCCATGAATCCTTGGCAAGTTACATTGAAATGCCTTTTGCATGATGAGGTAGACCATCACCTTGATAGGCTCAATATTTCTGGGAAGATCAAAACCAAGCTCCCGGTTGATATCCTCCAACGTTGTGTCTTCCTTCTCCCCCTTCATATCATAGAATGAGTAAATAAGAAGTCCAGCATCAATAATAACAGAATCCATATCTTGAAGATGAAATTCCGGATCTAGTATTGGCAGATGAATGAGATTTTCTCTTAGAAGGCAGAGCATCTCCTGAAAGTTAGCCATTTGATCACTCAAACCAACCATCAGACTGTGTGTCGGAATCTCCACAATGCCACTCTCAGCTGCATTCTTCTTTTGAGCTTGTGGTATGGTCGACTTCAAAGCTTGCAGGACATCAATATAAATATTGTTGCGGCTGATGTCTGGCTGAATGGACTTAATCTTCATTTCCATGAAATCAGAACGCAAACGTCTGACTTCACGTGGAGCCAAGTCTAGATTTCCGTTGCCATAGACGACTGGCAAATGCAACCAGACAACCATTGCAATGTGGCAAGCCTCAATTAAAGCATGAATATAAAAAGTAGTATGTCGGTATTGAGGCTCTATACATTTGTTTGAAACAAAGCAGACAAAAAATCTCAATAACTTCAACTCCTTTAACACTTGTTCTATTTGTTCCTTGTGTTCTGGAACAAAAAGCCACGAATATGGATCATTGATCTTCACTAGAACATTGAGGTTCTCCACAAAAACATCGATGACTTCCATCACAAATTTGGGGCTAACATCATCCACCTTGTTGGCTGCAAGTGATGTATTTGGAAAAGAGTATTCAGCTCTGAATTCTTGCTTAGTCTTCCAAATTACCTCCTTCCAGTAGCCAAATGAATCATAAACATACACAGTCTTGTACGGAAATAGATCTGGACAATCATAGGCTTCTCTATGACACTGAATCTTCCAAATTTCTATCATTTTCTGTGAAACTTTTAGCATACCGCATTCACTTGCAAAAGGTAACCTTTTCAAATGGAGAAAACAATCGAGGAATTTTAAGTCCCATAGAAAGAAATTTATTCGATCCCTTGCAACATCCGAGTAATTTTGATCTTGCAGAGTGCTAA
The DNA here is from genome assembly GCA_029582685.1 of Solanum piurae. NCBI lineage: Eukaryota > Viridiplantae > Streptophyta > Magnoliopsida > Solanales > Solanaceae > Solanum > Solanum piurae. Next base: position 4,571 of record JAJOOO010012653.1, on the reverse strand, counting down.
GGAGATGATCTTCCAGATTAGACAATTCATTGTTGAAATACATCCTTGTTACACAAGAATTACAACTGTTGTGGACTGGGAAAGAAGAACAATTGAGATACAACACACAGTATTATAGTTTATTTCTTCACTTCCTCATCTCACAACTAACTTACTATTAAATTAGTGGACACAAACGGCCTACAATATAAGTCGCATGAGATAAGCTGATTTATATTATGTCACATTAAAAGACATATTTATGTATTATCTCATTATTTTACAACCAACAATTATTTGTCAACGATGAAGATCCGTGAGTAGAATATATATTACTCAAATTTCAAATTATGTGAGAGTGTTAGGCCAGACAAAAAATTTAAGAATAAAAGAAAACAATTTGAAACTTATAATCTAAAATAAATAGTACTGATATTTACATGAGTATTTTTTTATTTTTTTGAATGTATACCACTAGACATTTTATTAACATAAAAATTCTCAATAGGGATAAGTACAAGCAAAGCGGGCTAGATCTTATCTTATCAATCCTATTGTGAATCTCTATTAATTAAAAAGCATGAAGAAAATAAAAAATAGAGAGAACTAGATATAGAAAAAAGTTTCATAAAGAGGGAGTATAGAAGATAAGATATAGCTCTCTTCACTACGCGTAAGATATTTTGAAAGAGTTGGGCCATACAATCAAAAAACTAAGTCATTGCTGGTGCACTAAGATAAATGGCCAAAGAATTATTCAAAAGGTATTTATACAATATATCCTTTAACTTGAACTCGATTTATATTTATGTTCTCTAATTTGGGTGCACATAAATAGACACTTAAACTTGTATAAAGTTGAACAAATAAGCATACATGTCCTACATGACTTCTTACATGATAATTTGCATCAATATATTGGCCTGCGTGTATTATGTCACGTGGGATTCAAGTGTTTACTTGTTTAACGTTATACAAATTTACGTGCCTATTTGTGTACACACAAAATTGAAGGACATAAATGTAAAATAAGACCAAGTTAAAAGACATGCTAAGAATTATGCATATTCAAAAGTATTCGAGGAAGACAGACAAGTAAAATGCAAAGATAACTTTAGAATTTATGAATTTTAAAAAAGTTAATTTAATTTATTGAATTCCAAATATATTATTTATACAAACTAAATAAATTTTTGATATATACACATAATTAAAATTAAAATTATTGAATTACGTCGAATTCGTAGGTTTTAGCTCAGGCCCTATCGATGATATGACTTATGGGAATTGAAATAATTATAACAGCTGACAATAATTGTTTAAATAGTTCAATTGTGATATGTGGTGCTTCAAAAAAATAAAATCCAAGAACAATTATGAAAGGATAAGTACTGCAAGATAAGAACAATAACTAATGATATAACCCTGAAAAAAATTGGGATCAAAATCGATGGATATAATCGCTCTTATAAATTGGAGGCCACACTTAACGTGTCCATCAATTTATTCCTTTCTAATTTTTTTTAAAAAAATATTTTAATAATAAACTGAGGGACATCTCTCGAATTTTTGAGTGAGATACATTTTTTGAGATGGTCCATAAATTTTGCAAACATTTTTTTGGGAGAAAATATAAATATTAGAAAGCGACAAACAAAGTCAGTTTTTTTTTGAAAAAAAATATTTTAAAAAACCCGATATTGTCCATCAATTTATTTAAATGTTGCCTAGATACCTGAATTAGGAATATTATTGACTTGATAATTTTAATACTGATATTATAGCTCAGTTAAAATTGATTTTTGCAACGTTTAGTGTTGATTTACAACTAAATAATGAATAGCAAATTGCAATTAATTACATTTGACAAGTGAGATGCATAAATTGCACGTTTCTGCATTTTTTTTATTTTTGGCAAAAAATCGATGAATTAACCAACACACCTCCGTCAATTTTCGACAAAATTAAAAAAATTAAAAAAATGCAGAAACTCAAAAATTGACCCTGCCGGTGGTTATTATGAATATTTTTAAAACTTATTTAATTTATAATGTTTTTTAAAAATAAAATACTTAAATGTATAAATGGAGGTTGTCCGTCAATTTATTTAATTCATTCATTAGGTTTAAGATAAAAGATTGACCTAATGAAATTATGAAGATGTAAACATACAAAGAAGTCAAAGATGAATAACAATTACTATATATACATAAAAAAATAAAAAAATAAAAAAATTATATGTACAAAGTAATTGTACGCCAAAAAAGATTCACCTCCACCTGACTCCACTCACAAGGTTGGGGCAAGACCGGAAGGTCCGAGTATAGACAAGACACGAACCCTAAATCGGGTTGTGACACCCTATCCCCTTATCCCGCCCTACCCGATCCCCCCCCCCCCCCAAATTTCATCTATCCCGACCTGACCCGATCCCACTTCCCCGTGCCACCCAACAACCCTAATCGAGTTTGATCCATCTATACAAAGTTCAACTTTCCAAAATGACTAATTTGCTCTTGGAATGGCCGGAAACCAAAAATTGCATTTGTCTATTCTTGACGAACAATAATAGGGCTTATTTTCCCCTTTATTAACGAACGAGTTAAAGGATCAAAAATACACCTAAATTATTCAATTTTTTGAGTTTCATATCTGAATTATTGAGAGTCTGAGTTTCCTCCTTGAACTATCACCCAATAGTTAGTGAAACACCTCTCGACTAGTTTATTATGTTCTGTGTATTGCACTCTCTCTTTTGTTTTAAAATTCTGTCACGTGGCACTCCACATGGAAAAATAATTTCACTATGGAAAATCTAAATAAATTAATATTAGGTTTAAAGTTAAAACTATCACCATATAAATTGATTTATTCCAATCGGGACATCCATCATTTCTTCTATACCTTCTTTAGTTTTGGTCTCGTCTCCGCCCTGGCATCGATATCTCCAGCTTGGAAGGAGAGAGTTTAGGAGTTTAAGGAAATTAATTTAAAATATATTTAAATTTTAATGTATTAATTAATAGAGTCATTGTATATGTCAAATGGTCAAAGATTTTATGGACAAACAGTCCTAGAAGCATTTCTATACAAACAATTGGTCTAGTCAATGTCTAGCTGTGTTTCATTAACCATGGGATGATAATTCATGTAGAAAACTCACACTTTCAACAATTCAAATATAAAATAAGATAATTTAGATATGTTTTTGACCTTTTTAAAAAAAATAAAAATTCGGGGACTTCTCTTATTGATAAACGAGAAAAAACTGATACAACTGTTGAGAGAGTTATTCTTCAATTTAAACTCCTCATAAACTCAAACTCTCTCTAAGTTCTACTTCAGAAACCACGTCTCTATCTTCACAAGGTAGGAATAAAATATGTGTATGCACCTGTTAGCATGATGGACAACTCACAAATCATGAATTAATAGTGAATGATTGTATATATTAATGTAATTATATACTGCTACTAAATTAGTATAATTATATAGATTTGTTGTAGAATCAAAGAAAATAAATATTGTGATAGAATAGCTGATTCAAATAAGATTTAGAGAGATAGAATAGCTGATGTTTAGGGATAGGAATGATGATTTTGTATGGATATGTTATCTTATACTCTCTATTTAATGGAAAGACTCACAATTTGAGAGTCAGTCAACAGAAATTTGACAGCATCACCATTCCAAACCCACTTGTAGCCTTTGCGATTACACTGACTATATTGTTGTTGCTCTAACAAAGTTACCTTACAATCTCTTTAACACTTAATCATCTATGATATACCATATACGTAATACCTGCAAGAAAGTTTGATGTCTTAAAACTTCAGTTCTTCGACCTTCAAAATGTCCTGAAGGGAACTGTCCACATAAAGTTGCAGCAATGTATCACAGAGTGGCATTACAGCATTTTGGTGGACTCATAAGAAGCACAACTCATAAGAAAATAGAAAAGGGTGAAACCATTCAATTCAGGAGAGCCACAAACATTAAGGATTGAGTGAATGATTTGAAATGTGTTTATTTTACAAATTACAATGAATGCACCATCTGCTGGGGAGTTTACAGAATTTTATTACATGTGATATTCCAAATTGCTCCAGCTACAAACTCTGCATACCCTGTTAAGGAAACACTTAATGAGTTAATATAGCTCAAAAAAATGTAGTAGTAGTTGTCGTGAAGGTAGAGAGACTGTTTCCAAAATATCAAGCAACGCATATCAATGATGTTCAAAATTCACAAGTAAAGCAGTCATAACAAACAATACATATTTTAGTTTAAGACCAATAAATAATTAGAACTGATTTTTTTTCTTATTATATAGATATTTACCTTGTGTGAGAACTGCCTTAAAATTGTCCATTTATCATCCAACAAAAATCACAGTTGAAAATGGATAAAAGCATTAGGTCCTAGCTTAAGTACCTAGTTCCTCAACCTTGCTTTGAAAATCATCAACAAAACCATTAACTTTGCAGATGTGGTCATCAGTTAGAGGTGATAAATGAGCGTTTTGAGTTGAATTTGAACAAATTACAGTGGGTTGTACTAATAAATCAGCAGATTATTGACCCATCCAAACA